>OMOT01088689.1:8295-35467 GCA_900312575.1 Acanthochaenus luetkenii | reverse complement strand
GTTTCCTGCCACTGTCCGAAGACACGCGGGTCAGGTGAACGGAACACTCGAGATCGCCCATAGACGTGTGTGATGTAGTGTCGGGTATATGACGTAGTATGTATATATGTTGCAACGTAAAGCCCTTTGAGACATGCTCGTATAAAAGGGCGTTGTAAATAAAACATGATTGAAATTAGCCTACACGTTGTCTGTCATACACTGAGCTAGCCATTCACTTCCTGTGATAAACCATCGATATTAGCCAGTTGGTGCGTTATAGGAGATTTTTTTTATTTGTAGTTTTTCAAATGTCTCCGTTGTGTATAGTGCAAAGTACAGTATACCGTTTGTGAGACAGTGGAGTTTAGTAGTTTGTGTTTCCCGGCGTCAGATTTGTACCAGATTGCCACTAATAATTTCACATTATGTTAGCCCTAACTGGGAGTTCACTGCATATGTATTGTGCTTTCTTAACTAACTCACTTAGATAAGTCTGGCACAAATATCTAAGACACTGAAGCGCAATAATGAAATGGGGAAAAGGCATTTTTAATGCAGCTTACTTCTACACTACAGTTCCCACATGAATACTTTTACCTGCACTCTCTCACACTGTCTGTTTTTGTTAAAGACTTTTAATTCTCTTTATTGCATCTGCACTTTTGCTCGTGTCACCCTAGTATGCGCCTGCACTGGACACAACAGTGATCTTTCCTGTACACCAGTGGTTCTCAGCCCTGGTCCTCCAGCACCACAGCCCTGCTGGTTTTCTACCCTACCAGCTTGTAAATTACATTCACCCTGTGTAATCAGGGGCTGAATGAGACCTGACACCAGGTGAACGTTATCACCTACCAGTTCAAATAGAAAGGTTGAGAACCACTGCTGCATACAGTTGCACAACAAATAGACAGTGTACAACTCTTGTGTTTTGGAATTTGGATCCTTGTATTTTATCTTGTATATTTTGTATTTTTGTACATTTCCTTTATCTCATATATTGCCCGTGCCATTTATCAGATTATATTGTTAACACAGCATTGTCCGAATCTTGCACTCAATAATTTCATTCATCTTTATACTTGTGTAATTGTGACGTGTGACAATAAAACATTTTTTATTTAATGACAAAACAGGAAATGAGTTGGGATGAAGATTGGCTTGAGATCCCAGCGTCAGACTGAATATAATTATGGAAACATTTTCTTACAGAATTCCAAATCACAGTCGTTCAGGGTAACCAGATTTGACGACACTGTTCTTTTGCTGTAGTGCGTTCTTGCTAATGCATGTAAGAATTCTGTCTTCTGAACAATTGGCAGACTATATCTGAAAATACTCAGGGACCCAATTTAGACCTAATAGATTTCACATGAAAAAAGTTGGTGTCAGGCAAAGGTCAGTCACATGGTGTTCATGCGTGGTCAGTTTAAATCTAGGCACAGTTTCAAATTAGTGTCAACTCGTGCTCATTGTAAACTCGCATGTCCCTCATTTCCTATCAATCCAGTGCTCTGTCAAGTTTGAAAAGTTGAGTCTTGCGTGGGATCGCTGGATTGTATATAGCTGCGTGTTTCAGAAACCTTGTCGACAAGATGCAAATCAGAATTAATTAACCATGCTGTGTAGCCCTGCAGGCCCTGCGCTCAGACGTCCCTGTGGATGGGAGAAAGCAAAAAGAGAATTTCCTTATTTATTTATTGTTTATTTAACAGGGACAAATTCATAAAACATTGCTTCATATGCTGAATACAAGGTAGATGCCATGCATACAGGTTTCTAGCCACGGCTAATTTGCAACCTTTGTCCCTGGTTAGGCCTGTAGAATTAAAACAGGAAGTACAGGGTCAAAAAGTTTCACATTACTATCATTATTACTCTGAATCTTGCTCATTTCAATTGACCAACAAGCCAGCTGATGATGAAGGCCTTTTGAATGTTTTTTTTGTTTTTTTTGGTTTATTGATGATTAATGAACATCGTTGAAAGTCACGAACAAGTATATTACTGTGATATGACAGTCATAGGCAGGACCGGCACACAATCTTGTTTTCCAGACACTAACAGGAAACTGAGGCGAACACGTTTGAATGTGCCGTGGGATAGCTTGTCAAAATGTTGACGCTTCCTGCTGGGTCACTCACTTAATCCTGAAAAGGATTAAGCCTGTCACCTGCACCTGCAAAGCAAAGACAACCTCACTGCACCTGTTTTGCTTGGAAACAGGGAAGGGTTACAACACTGTGACTCATTGGCCAGTAGAAGCTCACGGAAGCTTGTCTGTCACAATCTGCCTATGATCATTACAATTTAGGTCTTTGGTCTAGGCTAATCTTTCTTTAATCTGTTCGGTCGATTTCTTGCTGAATTGGCAACATATAGTTTATGCACATTTGTGGACTTATAGCCAAACTGCCTGATACCTGACTTTGATGTAAGTAATATGCCTAGATGTGTGATGATGCTCGGCTATTAATAGCTTCGTCCTGCCATAACCTGTTTCTTACTGCTTATGTTGTATTGGAATATTCTTTCAGGTGTTATTGAAAATGATTTAGCTTAATGTAGGGTTGCCCAGTATCTCTGGACAGACTGTCTAGTGCCATGTTGCCCTGGTAGTAGTTTTCTAACATAAATTAAGCACATAGGTAAAGGTAGCCTTAGTGTGGTCTCCGTAATGATGGTCAGTATATATGAGTTTATTTAGCAACAAAATGTACTGGTGGGCAAGTAGCCTTTTAAAACCCTGTCCACCTGAGCTTTGTCCGCACGCTCACATATTTCCCTACTGAGGAAATGTACGGAGACTAGAGATGTTGTTTTATTACTTAATTGAACACGTTGCCTAAAAAACATTGGTGATGAAAGAGGTGTATTACAGTATAGAGGGAAAGTTGAGAAACAACTGCTATTTTAGAAACAAAGTGGAAAGTTCCCAGTACCAAGACTAAGCATACGATGTTGAGTTATGTGATGTACTTCTAATACTTGCCTATATTACCTTAATTCAACAACATTTTTTCTTAGCATATCTTGTAGCCTCTCTGCTATTTTCCTAGCCATGCCGTTGCCATCACAAGCAGGGGAGAGCTCTCCAATTAGTGAGTGATTGTTCCAGGACAGCGCCATGGTAACCAGAGGACTTGCTAACCAGTTGATTGCCTCTGTTGGTCTTGTGGGAGATGTTTTGGTTTAATCAGTGTGTGTGTGTGTGTGTGTTCAGCAGTCTTTGAGAACCGTAGGGCTATTGTCTACCTTATATTGTATGATGTTTATTCCACCAGAATTAGGCTAGTGTACAAGTTAGAAGTCTGTAACGCCGTGAAAGTGTTGTCTGGTCGAGTTACGACTCGTGCCGTCCTAAATGTAATTGAACCCCGTCCTCGTGTCGCCGGATCGCAGTGGATGTTTAGTCATTTCTTCAGCTTCCCCGACTGTTCCCTCCGCTGTCTTCTTTCCTACACTTACCTTTGTGCCTCTCCTCCTCTCTTCAAGCTATGGCTGGACCCAGGCCCGTGGTGCTCAGCGGCCCGTCGGGGGCCGGGAAGAGCACCCTGCTTAAGAAGCTCATGAAGGAATATGACGGCGTCTTTGGCTTCAGCGTCTCCCGTAAGTGTCCCGTTTGTTTGCTCTTACACTGCATATTGATGAAGCGTTTTCCCACGACGAGAGGCTTATTATTGTGCCACACAGTCAAACGTCAAGGTCATCAGTGTTTTCTGGTAGACCTGGATGTACAGTATATGTACTTATTAGGTCACACATAAAAGCGAATGCATGTATTTATTTTCAAATCCATGTACTATGGTCCCCCAGATACGACAAGAAGCCCTCGACCTGGTGAAGAGAATGGCAAAGGTATATTCTCCTTATTCTTTGGTGACCACTGTTACACTGAATCATGTTTCTTAGTTTCATGTCATCAGCTTTTTAGCACAAGATGTATATTTAGGCCTTTTTTATTTATTATTTTTTTCCTATCTCAGATTACCATTACGTCACAAGGGAAGTTATGCAGGCAGCGATCAACAAAGGGGAATTCATTGAGAGCGCGGTGTTTTCGAGCAACATGTATGGGACTAGTAAAGCTGCTGTGCACGACGTCCAGGCCAAGAACCTCATCTGTATACTGGACATTGACATGCAGGGTGTGAAGAACATCAAAAGGACAGACCTCAATCCCATCTACGTCTCCATCCAGCCGCCATCCATGACAATCCTGGTGAGGACAGAAGGAAATCGCCTCCATTTGAATCCATTTCTGCGAGAGGTCTCATGTAAAGCAGGACTTAATTTCCCTGCTAGGCTGGAGTGGCGGGGTGTGGCCACTCCAGTGGACCACAGTGACCCAGTCATACAAGTTTGATATGTTCTATGTATGTTTCCGAACACTTGTCTTGGGTTGAAATCCTGTTCTGATTTGATTGTTTCAGGAAAAACGTTTACGGGACAGAAAGACGGAGTCAGAGGAGAGCCTCCAGAAGCGTTTACATGCAGCCCAGGTGGACATGGAGATTAGTAAGTTGTTATGCTTTGTATAAGGCAAAAGTGGAGTTCAGGTTCAATAAAACCACATGATGCTTTAGAATATGGTAGTCTGAACTTATTTGCTTCCCCTTCCAGGTAAAGAACCTGGCTTGTTTGATGTTGTAATTGTCAATGATAATTTGGAGGCTTCCTATGGGCAGTTAAAAGATGCTCTTCTTGAGGTGAGTTACCATTTGGGAGAACACAGCCATATACATTAGATGATCAACTCACATTGAAATACATTATAAAGAAATAATTAAAAGCTTTGAGTTGCATATCATAAAACAAATTCCAACACCTTTGCACAAATAAGTAGAATATATTTTCACCAGGTAACGTATTCTATTATTTATGCCTCTTTGATAAACAGGTGCATTCCCAAGTCTTGAGTCTCAGATAAACTATTGTATTTATTAGACAATTAGTGTGATCAATAATTCAATCTTAGCATTTGTTGGTGCCCATTCCTCAGATTCTAATACAAGTGTTTTTTTGTTTTGTTTTTTTCTCTAGGAAATTAATAAAGTCAAGAAAACGCACATCTCTTCGTAGGGGAAAAGGACCCTGACACACCTTAGTCCCATCCAGCCACTCCTTACAAAACTGCAGCCCTCCATTCCAGTCCTGAACATTCCCTCAGATGGACAACATCCCTTAGCGGCAACACAAAAACCTACATTTTACATGTTTAGAAGTAGTTATTACTAAACAATAACTTACTGTAAATGAAAGTTGTTGTTTTTTTACTGTATCTTTTTTACAATTATTGACGGGTAGCGGTTACGTTTTTTTATTTATTTGTTTGACATAGAAGGATACTATGGTTACTTTATATGCGACTGAGATGGTATGTAGGATGTTGCCCATTGGTCCTTAGGAAGGAGCGGTTTGCTGAACACAGATGTATTGAAGATCCTCTGTCTGGTTACCACACTGGCCTGATCTGATTCATTTACAGCAAGTAAAACAGAGCAACATAACTCTCCATCAAGTGGATAAACGGGTCCGTCAAAGGCACAAAAGGGCGTCTTTCTAGATGTCCTGGTTGGTGGTGAAGAGTTATGCTACTCAAACCAGTTGAGGTGACTGGTCATGCTGTGTCGGCGGTGTTGGATTCCCATGTAACGCGTATTACATCTTTTGTCCGCCAGATGGCCAGGTTTCCTACTCATAGTCTGAAATGTACTGATGAGATAGTCTGACGTCCCCTTTTTGTTTTCTTGAGGGACTGTAGAAAAACCAATAGGCACTGCTTTACTTTGGGAGCAGGGCAGCTACATGACCACAATGTTAACACTCGAGTCCCTGCAGACTCTCACTATCCTGGGTCATCTCTAGTTGAGGAGGATTACAGATCTGAAACATCAGTGTTACAACTGCTATTTGCGTCCTAGGGATACATAAGTCAACTGTACTGTTGAGATGAGAGAATTCAGATACTGGTTAATGCCTTGTGTTACGGACCTTGTTAGTACATTTCAACGTAATGAGAAAGTCCACTTAAGTTTGGTTAAAAACCACTGCTGGATAATGACAGTAATTTCTGTTGTGCTATAGTAGGATTAAATCCCACGAGAGGAAGACATGTCGCTTAATATTTAAAACCGATATGGAACATCTGATGTCATAACTTAAACATTTAGCAGTGTAACTCCAGTTTATGTTTATTATTTTACAGTTGCATTGTACATTTGTAACACTTTTTATTCATATTGTATAACTATATAATTGTACAGTTTCACCTATTCAGTGGACTGCTTTGATTAACAAAAAAAGAGCAATTTAACAAAAGCTATGGGTAAACAATGAAATCACATGTTTATCCTTTATGGTATAGCTTAGAATCAAGCACACAAGACGTCCACTTTTACTTGAAAATTGAGGTAACATCTATGATCCTACCGGCTAGTTCACATATTAGTAATTTGGTATGTTCCCCCCCATAACAGTCAAGTAACTTTAAAATCCATTCCTTTGTGCAGATAATGTTGTGATTATGTCATGGTAACTGCTTTTTTACATATTTAATCATGCAAATATTACACCATACTACTTGAGATGCATGCAGTCCTCTGGTCAGGTATTTGCGACTTGTGCAGCTCTTGCAATCATCTGCTTGCTATGTATTTCTCAAGTGCATTAAAAGTCAAGTAGTAAGACTATTTTGCCTGGTCACCAGTTTTATTTATTGGAAATAGTGTTTAGTCTTTGTTACATGTGTTAGAATAAAGCAATCGGGGAAGCATACATTGTATCTGTATGTTTGCTGTAAAAAGGAAGCACAGAAGAAACGGATCATATTGACTATATGCAGTTCATTTATTTAGTTCAGATTCAACACAGAGTACTCAAACATGTCTTTCCAAGAACTAAACATGGACAGTGCAGGCAATTACAATCTATTAGGGCTTTAATATTGAAATACACAAAATGATCCATGTAATTGGATAATATATTTCAACACCACCACACAAAAAAACACATATCTGAGAAGCAGTTGTTCTAGTAATTTTTGTTAATTGCATGGTATAAGTTAGTAAATTCTGTGAGCGCAAGTACTTTGAACAAATGTATGTGCTCTTAGTTCAAATATTACATGACAGTTTAATTTGATTACTTTGGATAAACGCATCTGCTTTCAAAAAGCTAACACGCTGCCACTCATCTAAACATGATCACTTTTGAATATTCTGGGGTGAGTTCACGGGTCATTGCACTACATTAATACATGTTAAAATGTCTAAAAAGCAACAACATTTTTGGATAACATTCAGTTCACAATGAACTGTAGAAGCATCTATGTTCCACACTGATAACATGAAGTAAACACAGTCAAATACATGTCGATTGAGATCCGTTGTGAAATAGAGCTAGGTTGTCACTCTCACAAATGATTTACATATAGAAATGTCATATCTGTACAACTTGTACCGGCCCATCAAGAAACTCCACAAATAACAACCAAAGCTCTAGTGAAATTATTTTGGATAAGGGGAGCATGTCTTCATA
Source organism: Acanthochaenus luetkenii (assembly GCA_900312575.1). Taxonomy (NCBI): domain Eukaryota; kingdom Metazoa; phylum Chordata; class Actinopteri; order Beryciformes; family Stephanoberycidae; genus Acanthochaenus; species Acanthochaenus luetkenii. The sequence goes on along the minus strand of OMOT01088689.1, from coordinate 27,946 downwards.
TTGACAGTGCACTTCCTTTTATTGAACTTGTGCCACAACACAACTGTAATCAAAGCTCTTTGTTGTCAATTTGTTTGCATTTGCACAAGCCGTCATCATTACTGTTGCACGTCCATTTAACTTAAAGCAATACTTTAATAGAACTTCTACATATCTTAACATGACTTAACAGTAAACCTCCAACATTTGCTGTTCCGGGAATCTGTAGCCACCACTGATGTTAAAGTCTTGTTTTTTTCCAACGATGTTATCAATAATTGCAAAAGGTAACATTGCTTGAAAAGTACAAAAGAAAAAATAGAAGAAAAAAATCATATGTTTTGATTATGCTTTCAAAATGAAAGCAAGTGGCATCACTAAGGACACCCTGAGCGGTTAATATTGGTGGGTGACAGTTCATGAACTCATGTGAGGGCATGTATACTTGAAGTATTATATGTCATATAGCATTTGTAACAGGGCAGCATAGACCTGAAACCTGCTTACGATGACGTCTACATGATTATAACGACATATTCCAACTCTGCTTTGAAGTTGATCAAAACACTTTTGTCTAATGAGATCATCCGACTCTGTTTAACCATTTGACAGGGAAAAAGAAGACTCACAGGATGGGCCTATCACTTTTGGAATGGTCTGTCATATGCAGTAAATTTAAGGTTAAAATATGCTTTTGAAAACAAGTAGAAATGTCCCCACTTAAGACTAAAAGGGTTGTGGTACCAAATTAAAATGGTTTGCTAGTATTTTCAAAGCTATTGGTTCTGATAGCAGTTATCACTAATTTGAAGAGTGACTGGGTTGCCCACTGATGTGTAGCCATAGGTCTGGGTTGACACTTTGGTTTTAAAGCTCTGTTGCCCACCCTCAACTCTCTGCACCTCGGAGCAGTATGAGGGCTTGACTTCCAGCTTCGCGTGGCTCACTTGGATGGGGACATCCCTCTCCCTCCTGGCCTGGGCTCCGCTGGCTTGGGGGACAGCCGATGAGAAAATGCTGCTGGAGAGATGCTCCCTGAAGCGGCTAAAGAAACCAGGCCTCTGCCTCGGGACCACAACAGGCCGCCCCACATTGAGGAGCACAGGCTGGCCCACTGTGGACCCACCGATCTCCCTCTGGAGCACAGAGATCTCACAGGGCTTTTCAGCAGGGTGTGTGTTAGAGGAGCCGTAGGTCTCTCCTTCCTCTGGGACGTAATCCTCCAAGTCCTCGAGGGTCAGAACATGGCCTTCTTGGGTCAAGATCTTAGGCTCCCGCTCTCCGAGTAGGTCGCTTTCGTGGTCTTCATCATCGGGCTCGAAGATGACAGTTTCTTGGTCGTCCAGGTCCTCACCATCCTCACCATCCTCTCCATCTGGAGCCAGGACAGATGAGACCTCGTGAATCTCTCCAGTGATTCCAGAAGCAGACCCAGAGAGAGCAGCGCTCTCCTCTTCTTCCCAGGAGAGAGGCTGGCTGCTGACCTGGGCCTGCTCCACCAGCTTGTTGTTGGAATTGTTAGCGTTTGGGTTCTCTGGTGGAGACCTCTTGGGTCTGGCACCGGAGGGAGTGTACGTTCGCTCAGACCCTGCTGGTGAGACACCTCTCCTCCTGGACAGCCTGGGGGATTTATTGATCTTGTACTCAATGGTCTCTTCTATCTCAACCCACTTGGGCTTGCTCTCCACTGCCCTGGCTTCGGCACCCGCAGGCTCAGTGACATAGAGGGTGGGGATAGTGGTCTTCCTTGGAGTGGGCAGCCTCCTCTGCCTGGCTGCAGGGTGCTCTGGTGTGGACGTCTCCGAGCGGTAGGCCCCAGTGGAAGTCATGCCAGGGGACTTGTGCCTTTTCATGCGCGTGTTCTTCACCACAGTGGTTATAGTCTCCTCACTGAAAGAAAGAGAGAGAGGATCACAGACATTATTAGAGCTATAGACAAAGATTTTCCCTTCGAAATGCAGGACCGCATGCCGTTTTCACGCTGTTGATCAAAGTGTACGGACTGGAAAAGTACAGCCTTTTTTTGCTGCTGACATGCGCGCGCATACTGGGCGTGACTATGCGTGGCGTGGGTCATAAATGCATCTATTGCCAGTGTTTGTGTGAACGGTAGTGTTACGTAAAAAAAAAGTGGATGTCTTGTGTGAACAATATAAACTGCTACCTTTACCGGAAAGATTAATCTGGCAATTGTACGTGTTTCAAGTGTGAAAGGGTCTCTGGTTTCAAATATAAATGCTGTGTGATGAGCTGCAATTATAAGGTTGCTGGTTAAAGTAGACAGCACCATGGTGAGAACAGCCCATCCTTTCATCACCCTGTGGTAGAGCCCTTCACACTCAGGCTTGAAATACTACATGACAATTCCTACATGGGGCCGGGGAAAGAGAGGTGTACACACAAGTGCTCCAAATTGGCTCTAAACAGAACAGACCAGGTGCATATTGATCCCTGCCACCTGTACAACATAATGTATTATTGTTTAGTGCCCATTATTATTACCTGTGTTTTATTTTAACTTTGTTCTTACCGCCTTCCCTATTTCTAGCATTGTTCTGCCAATTGCTGCTGTAACACCTGAATTTCCCCTAGGGGATCAATACATCTAATCTAATCTAAGCTATATTGAGATTGCTAGGCCTCACTGTAGTTATGATGGTATGAAATACACAGAGATATTGTCTACACGGGATGGTATGATGTCAAACCAGGCAACAGACATGCGTCATGCACATGGTTCATTTTAGCCTGATCACACTTACATGATGATGGTTTTCTTTGGTATTTTAGTCTCCTGCTCAGTAACTATGGGGAAAGCAGAATGAATGAGACTTAATGGACAAAGCAAGACGATTAGACTAAGCTAGAGTTGAAGTAAAAAAACAACAACATTAAATCTACAATATGAGATGCATGAACTAATTATGCATCTATACATTTGCATTATTGCATAACGCATTATTTTCCCACATATTCAGAACCTGAACAAAGATGTGCAATTCATATTAAGATAAAGAGAGAGTATATTCTTATGAGTGTGACTGTGAGTGTTCCTACCTTCAATGGTGATGGCCTGCCCTCCACTACGAGCCACAGCAGAGGGGATGACTAAGTCAGCAGCACACTTGGCACTGCCCAGACGATTGGACAACTGGCAATGGCAGGGAATATATGTTTAGGCTACTGAGCAAATGGATGTTATTGTGTTTTAAGTATGCCAAACTGACTTGAAATCAAACCTTCGGTGCATAACTAAGTATGATAGGCAATTAAAATGATCCAGAGTGATTTTCATTTTTACAAAACATACTGTCGCCAATGTTGGTGCTCATAATGTTTTGTCTAGATATTAATTAAAATAAGTCCTGTGATTCAAGTAAGGTGTTTCTGTAGACCAACCTCACACTCATAGTGCCCCAGGTCTCTCTCCGTTAGGCCTTTGATTACCAGGACCAGCACCCCACTACGGGTCTCACTGTAGGTCTGATACTTCTCCTGGTCAGTCAGCAGCCTGCTGTCCTTGAACCACCTTGACCATACACAAGCGTATATAGTCAGAAAAGAAAGGTAACACACCTCAATTTAATCCAAACGTTCTGCTAATATCAAACATTTTAGCGTATATAACGAGTGATGAGTGCATACCTGATCTTGGGGCTGGGTGCACTCTGTATGATGCAGGTGAACTGAGCGTCCTCACCGGCAACAAAAGTGGCATTCCTCAGCTTGTTCACAAAACGAGGGGGCACTACAAGGAACACCCAAAAATGTAATACACATTAAAGCCCTAGAGAGGGTTATTCATTGTTTTTTTTGCCAATCACCGAATAATAGCGAAAACAAGACTTAAGTCTAACTACAGTCTGACTCGATGCTGCCATGGTGCATTACAGTTTTAAATGTAAACATTAGGGTATCATAAGCCACTCTATCATATGCCACTTACTCTGAACAGTGATCTTTCCTAGAGTGCTGGCATTGCCAGCTGAACTGGTGGCGAAGCACATATACTGGCCAGAATCATCTGCTGTCATGTTATCCAGGATCAGTGTGCAGGAACCATCAGGGTCCTCAATGATAATGTGATGAGGATCTGCCTCCACTGCATGTCCATCTGTGTCCAACAAGTACACAAACATATTGATTAAACATACTAGGCAAGTGCAACATTTGCAGCCATGTTGTACATAAAGTTTGGTCTCAGATACTGTTTATATGGCAGCTACTCTGTCACTCAGTGGTTTAGGGCATGTACCATTCAATGAACGTCCCCCTCAAACATCCACCCCCATATTTGACATTACTCCCCATTATACAGTATACTGTCCACTAAAGCAGAAATGACAAAATAAAATAAAACAAGCTCTCTTATTACCCTTGTACCAGGTGACCACAGGCTTGGGTATTCCAGTGGCCTTGCAGGCCAGCTTAACAGTCTGTCCCAGCTCTGCTGTGCAGTCTGCCAGAATTTCATCAAAATCAGGGGGACCTGGAAAAATAGTATTCAGCATTGACTGAATGTGGATTTTCAGAGACTATTACTATACATATCCACACATTACTGTAAATATCAACTGTGAGATACAAAAAAAGAGAGAATGAGGTAAAGAATAAAAGTAGGATTGTGTGTGTATCCCACTCACTCCATAATGGCATGCTATAGCGCTGCTGTAGTTCTCTGAGGTCTCTCAGCCATGAGTTCTTGATGATAATGGTGCGGGCCTGCAAGGTATATTTCCTTACAGAGTCCTCGCGTTCATGCCAGATCTCAAAGGCACGGTCATCACCCTCTATTGTCTCATTAACATCAATGTTATTCAACTGCAACAGGATGAAGAAGCAAACATCAGTCAAGCTGCAGACCATGAGAGAGGAAAGATGACAGTAACAGCATTAACATGAGAATGCGGAAAGAGTAATTACAACAAAGGTCTTACTTTCATCATGTTCTTAAAGACATAAGCCTGCGTATCAGTGTTGCTGTCTCTCTTGGGTTTGCAGATTATACAGTAGTTCTTAAAGAGGAAGACGTGGCGGTGGTGACCTCTAGAGGATGTCCTCATTCCAGGAGCCCCCTCCCACACTTGGAATGGTCCCTGGTGCAAAACAACGTAAGAGTGTTTAGCCACTGCCCAAGCCAGAGCAGGGTTGGTTGACTCCCACTAGTTAGCTCGCGTCTTAATTAATGCGCACTGAGATCCAATATTCCTTACAAACAAAACATGAAATGTTTGTCAATCTGTGCACTGTGAAATATGTCCAGAAAACGTGACAAAAGCGAGGGCCAGTGTATCTAAAATAATGAAGCGAGTTAACGTAATGCTGTAAAGTGCAACATGGATGAGATTAATATGCTGCTGCAGCAGAGGAAGAAAAGCTAATGAAACTAATTGGAACACGCAGTGCTAAATTAGGAGTCTGCACACATAAAATGAATGAAATCCAACAGTATCATTAATATGATCAAATCACTGATGACTTACCATTTCTCAGCAATGCCACAATAACTTGGTCCTACCTGTCTAATGGGCTCTCCTAGTACTTCCAGGGTGGCGGGATAGTTCTCGATCATGGAGACATGGTGGGTATTCTCTGAGCGCTGAGGAAGTGATGACACCATGGCATAGGCTTCCTCCAGGAGGCAGCAGTTCTGACCATTTTTCGCCTTGTTCCGGATCAGCTCCTAAAGATGGGGATAGTGACAGGTGAGGGGGAAGTGCGGATTTCAATCAAAGTGAAATGGTGTGATGAAAACTGATCAGAGTAACAGTAAGCGACAAGTGATTTATTGTCATTCGTAATGCAGAGACCTAAACCTCACAAGATTCCACGCATGTGCTGTGTTTAAAAAGCTGTCACCTTGAGGAGGGCCTTGTACTTCTGAATCCTCTCCAGTGGTCGTTGGAGGTAGGCGTTGATGCTGAGTACAGGAGGCTCTGCAGGGTCTGCACTGGCCTGTTCTTTCCCAGTGTACTCCTATAATATAGTGAAAGGGAGAATATTTGTAACCCACGTAACTGCAATGGTAACCCTTCCTTTTACAGTCAAGGACTACGTATTTACCACTTAAATACATGGTAAGAATAGTACGTTACCAAAGTAATTACAGCTGTAACTAAGTTGAAACATCAGAATTACTTGCAAAATGAACTATTTCATAGCTTGGTAAAAGTTTTTTTGAGAAAGTGTAGCCTAATGCCCATGGGCTCTTACCATCCTAAACCTGTGATTTAATGATTTAGAGATTTTTGCCAGTAATTCAGCTGTTACAAAGTATAAACCTAATTAGTTACAGCTATAATTACTTGGTAATTTACTATTCGGGACATGTATTTACCTGGTAAATACCTACTAGTTAGGGTGACTATAACAGAAAGAGTTACCATTACAATAAATCATATTCCAACATATTGTACAACCCACAGTGCAGTAATAATAAGCCTGGACCAACAGGAGAGGAGCTGCGTTACCTTGAAGAAAAGGTGGACAGCCTTGGCACTGACAGCAGATTCAGCCTGATTCTGACCTACAAGATACTGGAGGTAGTTCTCAAAGCCCTCCTTGTTCCTCAGGAAGCGCATGGCTACATCATCATCTGTGTCACACTCGTTCAACTTAGGGAGAAATGACCTACAGAAAACAGCAGTGGAGTGAATTGATTGGTTAAAAATAAGGAAAACCTAAATCTAAAAAGTCTTCCACTGACAAGAGGATGCAAACTGTTCTCTGGGCACAGGATACAGTCCCCGGACACACATGCACACACACACACACTCTTTTTAAAAAATAAATCAGTGGAGTAGAATGCCAGAACATAGTAACAAACAAGTAAACAAAGAGGTGAACTCAACTCACTCGTTATGGAAGGCATTGATATCTTCAATGTTCCGGAATATGGCCTCCTTCTGGCTGGTCACATCAGACGGGGCGTCAGGGCTGTCCACGTGCTTCAGGTGATGGGAGGTAAAGAAGTCCATCTCTTTGACAAACTCTGCTTCACCATTTATCAAGTCCTGTATCAGTTGGCTAGGGACATGGAATAATATGATGAAGCATGTTGGTTATGGTGCATCCATGGCTTCTGTTTTACAGTACTTGCTAAGTGCCTGTAGATGTACTGTACTTACGATAGTTTCCTCTTGTATTCAACCTCCGAAACCTCCTCTACACTTGTCTCTGGAAGGTCACCCGTATCGGCAGAGAGCTGGAATAATAGAGCAGTAATTAAGTAATTTTTGTTTTTACCTTTAACATTTTTGAAAGGCTGGTGAAAAGAAGAGTATAGATGTTGTATTCTGGGGAAAGCTACTATAGGTTTGAGACATACTTTCAGTTTCTTGTCCAGATAGGCAGGTGAGACCCAGCCTTGGCGAGATGGTGTAGTTTTGGTGGGCTTGGTCCGGACTAGCCATTTGAGTGGATGGGCTGAGTCCAGAACCTCAACATATTGTCCCTCCTTCAGAGAGATGGATTCTTTGCTTGCCATGGTGGGGTTGTAGTCAGCCGTTGCCACATAGATGTCAAACATCTGTAGACATAAATTAATGACAGCAGCAGACATATGAATTCCTCCAGTGTCTTCCTTGCCTGTCTTTGACTGTGTTTACTAGGACCACAGTTCTTGTTTACTATTCTATATTTGTCTGTGCATAGAGTTGCGTTTTTAAAAGGCAAGATTTTGATGTAAAAATACACCTGTCTTATCAGCCTAAATCACAAAGTGGGTTTGCAATAGAGAAGAGTGTCCTAAGCTATCCCCCTAATTGAAATCCCATGGATTGGCCCTACTTGGCCCAAATTAAATTCTGGCATCAGGTACGTACACTGGCAGATCTTCTTGACCCACAGGAAGTGACAATTTGAAACTAAAGAACTAAATACAAACTGTCTCCTAAACAGTAGTGAGCAAACACTCTGTCCAGAGAAAGCTGGACTCATCAATGTTAGATATTTTGCCTCTCTCATCCATTTGGCATCCTTTGGTATAAAGAGATCACAGACCAGCTGGGTTGGTAAGTATGGGCTTGTAGTTGACTGATACCAGGTTACATGATGATTTCTGGGTATTGCAGTTCACATTATTCAAAGCTTTCATTTCCGCTTGGAAATACCAAACCTGCGCTAATATTTTAGTATTCCTAACTGATTTTCATGGGATAGGTGTACATTTTCTGTTTCAGAACTGCTTTGTAATTTCTCCAAAATAAATCTCAATTGGATCTAAAAATTCAAAAAACAGTAAGTGTTATCCTCATATTTATTGTACAAGCCTTTCCAAGATCAAACACATTATGTGAACTCTGTTCTGAGGGTGATCTCCCCTTATATCTATGACCAAGGCAAACAATTACGGTCCACTATATAGTAGACTGAGGATTTCCATATCTCACCTCTCCCCTGGCATCACCCTCATCAGACTCAGAGGAGGAGTCAACAATGAGTGAGGGAGGACGAGAGCGACCATGATGGGGTGATGCGGAGGGGGTCTTAGTCTCATCATCACTGTCAGCACCTGGGACACGTAACGAAGCTGGGGCAGCAAGGAGGGAGGGAGGCAATCAGAGGAAGACAGGCAAACACACATCTATGTACAATTAAAATAATTTGTATCCGAGCTTGAAACTTAGTTTATCACTGATATGTAGCCTAAAGACTTGATGTTCCAGCAAAGTCTGGTAAGGAAGTATTGATATGTCACTTTGCTCTAAGATGAAGTTGTATCGCAATTTTCTGGCCTTAAATTTGGTGGCTATTAGTAGTGCCCACTCTGCTCAGTTCATCAATGCACAGGTGAGGCAGGGCAGACTTCTGTTGACCAGTCAGCTCAAAATCACATTTCAAGCAATAACTGACTATGTGCTGGCCTCTTACGGTGCTTAATTAACATGCCATCAAAAGAGGCAAACAATTATTCTTGAATCAATTAAGATATTAGTTCAAAATAAATTAATTGCTTGCAACTATAAATTAGTGCGGTTATAAATTCCACAACAATCATTTGATTTCAAATGTTTTACTATAGTGATTGTGTTAGTATTCTAACAGCACGCAAAAGAAAGCTACAATACAGGTACATACATGTCTGTCTATGAACATGTATTCCAGCTATCAGCTGGTGAGACTCCCTAGTCACTTCAAATCCATTTTGACAAGACAGAAAAAACTCAATGATAATGCATAAGGAGGTATGAAAGAGCACAGACAACAAGGAAAGGGAAAATGTGTTTGACCACTTATATATTTATTATCATTATATATAATACTGATATGGCAAATGAGGGAACTGTGGTGATGGCAGCTTTGTCCACCAAATAATAAAATAAGTGTAAGCCAAAATTATTTCCACAAGTCATCTCCTCAGCCACATAATAGTACAAAAATATATTTCTCATCACTGCGCTTATTTAGTAAGAAAACAAAGTTAACACGTCATACTCCTTGTGGAAATAATATATGGCTATTGTGAAGGTTGATGCACTGGGGGATACATACTGGATGTTTTGGGCCATGATTTCATCCACTGGAGCACTTGATGATTCTATAAACTGTCTGAATAACAAATTAATGATTGGATGAGCATCTTAACGGTTGGATTGATTAATTGGTGGATGGTAAAATATTAAAACTGAATGATGTCTGTATGAAGGGAGGGGATATGAGCCATACACACTGAAAAATAAGCACTAGAGAGCAGGGGAGAAACATTCCTTTTCCCTCAGGTTTGTTGTCAATTCTACGTGACTTCTAATTCAAGAATTAAAGTGTTAATTAAAGCATTCACATTAAACAAGGCCTTCACAATTCTTGAATTAGGAGTTTCAATTCACTGAATTGCCCCCAAACCTGTTCATATACTTTGAAGCATCTTTAGCGTTAGAAACTGGCATAGCTATTCATAGCAGTTTGCAGTATCATATGCAGTAGCAGACAACTATTTTCCAGTATCACCAGGGATAGGCAACCTGCATGTTTTTATTCCAACAAGACTACACCAGGTGATTCCACTGATTAGTCCCCCCTCTCTGGTTGAAGGTGTGCTAATAAGTGAAATCAGCTAGTGTGCAGCACGGTGGCTCAGTGGTTAGCACGGTCGCCTAACAGCAAGAAGTTTGTGGGTTCGAATCTCCACCCTGAACCTTTCTGTGTGGAATTTGCATGTTCTCCCCGTGTTTGCGTGGGTTTCCTCCCACAGTCCAAAGACATGCGTTTGTGTGTAGTATGTATATGATGTAGTTAGTATATGATGTATGTATGACTATGTATTTGATGTAGTTAGTATTTGATGTAGTATATGTAGTATGTATATGATGATGTAGTATGTATATGATGGTATGCAAGTCGCTTTGGATAAAAGCGTCTGCTAAATGACGTAATGTAATGTTATCATAACATGACATAACCTGATTCCGTTAAATTCCCCCTGACCACCAGAGGCAGTGCTTAACGCTGGATATTATCTGTACCACCCATGTGCAGATCGAGTGTTTATACCAACAAAGTAACCTGTGACCTAGGATGACATAGGGAAGCAATCGCTCCCCTGTATATAAGCGCCCATCATCCTGAGATCTGTCCCTTCTATCTTCTTGCAGATAATTTGCTACTACAGGTCAAGTCAAGATAATGTTCCCTATTGCTTTTGAAGTAGCTGGCAGCTTTGTAGCCTTGTCTACATGCTGTGGCATTGCTGAGGGCATTACTGCCTTATGTCATACTGGGTCACACATGACTTTGTTGGTATAAAAACGTGACCTGCGTGTGCGCAAGATAGATCGTATCCAGTGTTAAGCACTGCTTCTGGCAGTCATCCAGAATTCATAGAACTGTAGTTACATCCGTAACTCTCGTTAATTGTTATACCAAAGACCAGATAGTTTGTGATAGCATTATGCTATGGGCTTTGAATTCAGACATGACCAAAATGTTCAAAACACTACTACAAGCCTTTTTGTAACACTTCAGAAGGTTGTAAGTTACAGAAGTTTTGAATGTCTCTCTTCTCTTAAGCAAGTTCTCACAACAGATTGTCCAAAACATCAGGACATATTTCACCATTGTTCAGTATGTATCTAGGAGGAAGTGCTGTACATTGGAATTAGAATGTGTTAAATTGAAATAAATAAATCCAATATTTCACAGCACAAATGGCCCACACTCACCTTGACTAATCCTAGCTGATACCATTTCAGTGATCTGGGAGGTGAGTTTCATGAGGAAATCCTCTGTACCAACTTCACCTAGGTAGGGTATTTTACCCTCTTGAGGACATGAGTGAAGAGGAAACAAATAACACCATCAATATTGTAATGACATTATAATACATAACATATTAGGGGATATTAAGTGACTTAATGGCTCACCTTTTCCTCCGCTAACATCCTCTGGAGGACTAATTGTAATCCCAAGAACCCTAAACACAATGAAGTGTTAAATTTTATTTTCATATATGTCTATGTATTTGCAATGTCTATGTAAGTTTAGTAATTTCCCATATCATTCTGAATCTCCAACAAAAACTTACTCTGGGACTTTGGTCTCTGGCTTTGGTTGTGGTGCTGGAAAAAAAAAGAAGGACAAAGCACATGTATACATTTGCTAAGTATAATTACCTCTGACAACGAAGTTGGGAAGGAGGTTATGTTTTCACCCGTCTGTCTGTCTTTTTGTCTGTTTGTTAGCAAGATACTTCAAAAAGTAACTAACAGATTTTTATGAAATTGTAACAGATACATATAGCCCTTAGCCCAAGGATCAGTTGATTTTGGTGATGATACGAATCTGGGATTTCTGCCATTAGACGATTAATGGTTTTTAGCCATAATTATTCATATCATATCATCTGGGACCAAGTCGGCTGCTAAACAGCATTGCATTCACATCCTATTTTTTCTGAAACTCAAACCCAGAAGACAAACTATACACAAACATAAACTGTTACAGAGGCTGCAGCTTTGCAAGTTGAATTATTGTTCAGCGTTGGCGGAGGTTTGCGCTCTACTGAGTGCCTTCTAGTTTAAGTACATCAGTATAATTTATATCTAAAGCTCAGTTGATTTCAGAAGTTTTCCTTACTGTCATCAACCTCTAGGTGGGCTGTACAGATGGACTGTCCTGCCCTATTTGTGGCGATACAGGTGTAGGTGCCGGTGTACTCTGTTCCCACGTCCATCAAGATGAGGCTGTGCTGGCGCCCAGAGCTTGCAACTTTGTACCCCTTGGTATCAGGCTTGATCCATAGGACATCTTCCATTGATTCCTCCTTTAGCCAGGTGACCATAGGAGTGGGAGAACCTGGGAGAACAGAGGTGAGTATTGCAGATTTTGTAATGTATGCTCTATGACGGATAACCTGGGAACTTGTGAAACTCTTGAGATGCATCACTGGGTCCTGATCCTGGTACAATTAAATCCACTCTTGGATCTCCCCAGATTAAGAGATTAAATGCTGCTGAGGTGGAAATGCTTACGCAAAACAGGCTTTTTTATTTTCCATGTACTCGTGAAGCTTGTCTTGCTTGGCTTAGCGAATTTGCCTGCAAACTAGAGGAATATATATTACACAAAGTTCAAACAGTGTAGAGAACAAACCTTCCACTTTGACAGACAAAGTGATGCTGGCTCCTTGTTTCACCTTCCTGTTGCTGAACCTCTCAAGGAAGCGTGGTGGCACCAGGGGCTCCTTGGAGTCTATAAAAATGTTGTGTAACATTAGAGCAGTATTATCATATACTATATCATTACATCTACTAAAGTACCAATACCTGTGCAATGTTTGTAGGGTAAATGTCAAAGTACCTTTTTTAGTTGAATCTTGAGGCATAATCTCCCCCGGACCTGTTGCGAAACAGGGTTGTTACTGTATCTGTAAATCTCAGTGCATCACAGTGGCAACTTTTAACCTCAAAGTAATGCTAAATATCTCATGTTCTTTTTACGTTGTGAACTATTCGGGCATATGCAGACATACTCAGAACTAGCAGTCGTGCAGAGGAGTATGCAGAACCGGCTGCATTGCTGATGTAAGCAGAGTATTCTCCCATATCCTCTCTCTTCACCTCCAGGATCTCCAAGCCATGAACATCCCTCTCTGCCAGCAACAGTATCCTTTCTGAGGGCCGCAGAGGGTGGCCGTCTTTGAACCAGTATACTCTGGGCTTGGGGAAACCTGGAAAACAAATTATTAATGTAGATCTTTCTGAAACACAGTTATTTAATCACGTACAATTTTAGTTATGGGAAAGGCACAATCAGCTGTTTGATATTTTGTTTACCAAAGATGAATTGACTATGACTAATAAACCTACCCTTTACTTTAAGCTGCATCTTAGCGATAGGTGAACCTGGGCTAACATGAACATCATGGAGCTCATCCACCACTTGGGGTAGCTGCTCATCTTCAGTTACAGACTCAAAGGCCTCCGTTTCCCTGCTTGAGGAGAGAATAACAATGTAGCTTAAAGCATTCAATACTTCTGAAAATTACCGTCTATATTTTTCTGAACACTATCTCGAAACACAGATATTGGCATGAAAAACTGTGGTAAATTCATAGTAAATTCACCTGGACATGTAGCCCTTGGCACTGACGTAGGAAGATGTCTCAGTGGCATCGGCTGCAGTGTCATAATCTGAGCTGCAAGACACTGAGGGAAGGGATAGTTGTATTGTATTATACAAATATGAATCAAATCAGGGGTACTGTGTGTGCGTATGTGTGTAACCTTGTTTTGCTATCCTTGTGAGAACCAGTTTGAGTTTTAGACCCTTGGAGTGAGGACATTTTGGCCGGTCTTCACTTCTTTAAGGTGCTAGTTTAGGATTAAGACTTTGGTTTAGGGTTGAAATTATAATTAGGATTAGGTTTAGTTTAGAGCAAGGGTTAGGGTTAAAGTTAGTTTAGGATGAGGATTTGGGTTTTGGGTTAAGAATATAATTAGGTTTAGGTTACTATAAGGATTAAAGGAAAATGCCATCCTTGGATACTTGGTAGCCAATAGATGTTTTTAACAAGTGTTTTAGGGTGGATTTTCCCTTCAAGATTATGATTAGTTTGGGGTTAGGGAAGGAATGTAGTCAATAGAAGGTTCTCACAAGTATTATAACGTGTGTGTGTGTGTGTGTATACTGTATCTTTACTCACTGTCGACCCTGAGTTCAGCCTTAGTGGCTGCTATGCCACTGCTGTTCTCAGCCATGCAGCGGTAGACACCCATGTCAGAGGTCAGCACATTGGTGATGATTAGCTGGTGGCAGCCGTCCTGGTCTTCATTGATCATGTAATGGTCATTCTCCTCCAGCAATTTGCCATCCTTGAACCAGCGCACGCTGGGAGGGGGCTTGCCAATGACCACACAGTCGAAGCTGACTGGGTAACCATCTGGAACGTCTTGGCTCTGCAGCTCTGTCAAGAATACTGGGGCAGCTGGGTAACGAGACAACAAATAGTGAGAAACACCAAAACGCTTAAAGCTTGCTCCAAAATGACTGCATATATATTTTTATGAATCAGGGTTAGACACTGTTGCAGTTTTCATGATAAATCCTTTCTGGTCTGGATGTTGTAATTAGGGAAAATTAAATGACATTGCAATAATGACAAGTACAAATAATATTACATTAATTACATTTATACTTTATTGTCACACCCATGCACAGAGCACTGCACACATAGTGAAATGATTTCTCTGCATTTAACCCATCACGGATCCCCCCCGGATACACACAAGTGATTGCACAAACACACACATGCTAGGGGGGCCGGAGCAGAGGGATGGCATGTACAGTACAGCGCCCGGGGAGCAATTTTGGGGTTAGGTGTCTTGCTCAAGGACACTACGACAGATTTATCCCCAGGAGGAGCTGGACTCGAACCGCCGACCTTGCGTTTGCGGGGCGGGAACTCTACCTCCTGAGCTACTGCCGCCCATTATGAAGACGTGCAAGGAAGAATGAAGTGAAATGGATAGGTATGATTGAGTCAACATTAGATGTAAGTGTCTAGAAACAGGCACATGTGAAAAATACATAGAAAAGTTAAGAGGGAAAAATTGCAGCATATATTACAAGCAAATATATACAAACGTAGACAAAAGAAAGGCCACAAAATGTACTAAACATAGGGTGAGTAGACTACAAAGGAAATGTGGTTTGAAACTGCTCAGACAACACAAAACAAACTCACAAACAGTTAGTAAGGCTAGTAACACACAACATATGTAAAGCACGATAGACAGCTGAGTGTGGACAATATAGACATCACATGTCACATTATGGACATCATATTTATTTAGCAGATACAAACTTACTTTAACATATAAAGGCTCTTCATATGTTTCTAAGAAGTAAACTAATTAGCAAATTGATACAAGCAGAACATGTTAATGCTACAGATCTGACACTCTTCCTTAGTATGACAAAGGATGCTAAATCATCACAATCATCACAATTTTGATGACTGAGTAAGAAACTATAAAGTATAAAATTAGTAAAATAGTTATCCTTAAGAAAAGAGTAACTACTCTTGTGTTTCCTACCGGGGGCTCCAGCCATGAATGCAGGCAACTGTCTATCTTGCGTGGGGGTCTGTGTGCCATCTTGCGTGTAGCCCATCTTCATAATCCGCAGCTCCACTTTGACAGGCCCTGCCTCCAGGATGGTGGTCTCCACAGGAACCCCCTGGGCTGTGAACATCTCCTGGAACCTCTGTGAGGCGACCTCGGCCTCTGCCCGCGAATCAAAGCGAATGTAGATGTAACGGTCATCCTCGCGGTAAGAGTGGGGATCTGGAGGACACAGGTCTCCTTCATCTGCGCTGACAAAGGGCTCTTCCTCCACATCTGGTGGGAGACATGTGCGCAAGAGGCGGCGGAGGCGTCTGCTGGCCTGCCTCAGTGACTCATCCATCTCACTACCCGAGGAGCTCTCGGGCTCGCTGTCAGCACTGTAGCCCACCGTCAGTGGCCGTCGCCCAGATGATTCTCTCACGGTTCCCACCGTCACCTTACTGCTATGAGAGGTGACTCCAAATTTGTTGGTGACCTCACAGGTATAAACCCCAGTGTCCTTGGTGGTGATGGCAGTGATGACCAGGGAGCAGGTGCCATCATTGTAGATGTCAATATGGTGGTGTTTGCTGTCTGTCAGGGGCTCTCCATCCTTCAGCCAGCGCACCTTGTCAGGTTTACCTTCTGTCACACATTCCAGATGTATGGTGCCATTAGGTTCTTTAGTTTGGTCCTTAAAGACCTCTTTGAAGACAGGACGCATGTCCTTGCGGGCCTTGTAGCCCTTGAAGGCAGCTTGAATCTTAATGGCAGCCTCTCTGAGCTCAGGCTCATCCTCCTTACTGATCTCTGTGATGTTAGTCTCTTCTATAGTCATCTGTTTTGTATCGGTCTGTTGAACTGTGGTTGTTTTCACCTCAGTCTGCTGCACCGCTCTCTGATCTGACATCTTGAAGTGTGCATAGAATCTCTCAGTGGACAGAGTCTCTGCCTGACTGGCCACTGAGAGAGAAGACTTGCTGCTCTTCTTGAGGTAGGACACAAGCATTGAACCCCCAGAAACAGACTCGTCTTCAGAGCTGGTGTACAGGCTGGGCTCTGGCTGCTTCTTAGGCACAACAGCATGCTCCTTCTCTAATTTAATTTCAATTTTCTCTGATGCCTTCACCTCCTTCTGTTCCGATTTATCTTGACTGCCTTTACCATCCTCCTCGGGTAGTTCAGATATGGAGTCCAGAGTGGGCTCTCGGCTCATACGGCGTTTCTTGGCCAATGCCTCCCACAGCTCATGGACGTCACCTTCGTCAGCAGCTTCTGGGGGCAGACCGGGCTGCCCCCCTTCCTCAGTCTCTACCTGCTTTACCTCTGTACCTAGAACCACAATGGAGTATCCAATAATGCTATGATAAATGTTCAAAAATATCATTATCAGTATCCATAAAACATTTGAACATTTACCTAACCAGTGGCAAAGCTGAACTATTCAAACTCTATTTACCGAAACGTACCATAATAAACACCCCTCCCAAAGGCCTCCAATTTAGTTAGAGTGGGATACATCTATAGAGGTCTATAACTACAGTAAAACTAGCAGGATAAATACCATGGGAGATAATGGTGTTCTTAAATGTTCCTATTTACCTTTCAGTATTAGCTTAGAGTGTGTGGCCTCAGTAGAGTCCATACAGGTGTACACACCCTGGTCAGCAGCTTCAAAATCCTTAATCAACAGTACTTGTCTCTTTCCCTCTGTGGTGAACTGGTACTTATTCCCTACCTCCAGCTCTTTGCTGTCCTTGTGCCATGTAACCCCACCCAATATAAAACTGGCCCTACACACACATCTTACCTGGGCAAGTTAGAGGCTGTGTCACCGTCACAGGTGCCTCTGTGTAACAATTAAAAAAGAAACATATATATTATACAGTGGATGGCAACCTGGTATGTTTATTTACACTGCTGTTATCATTTCACTGACTAGAACACTACAAACGTGTTGTCTCTGAAATTACAATATTTTGGATGTATTGGCTGGTTACAATTGTACAAATTAGCTTTTTAATATTAGGCTAAAAATTACTAGTCCCACAATTGTGTTTTTTAAGATTATGCTAGAATTTCTTCAAGGAAAATAGGGTGCGACCAGTAAACTCAAACAACTGATGAGTTGCACAAACTTTTTTGAAGGGACCATAGGCTATGACCAGTAAACAAAAGTCACAGTAAATAGATGGTTATAGTCAGTGGTAAAGGTTTGACAGCATTGCCCTAAAAAGGCAAACAAGTACTTTTTTGTGTCTTTTAAAAGTGAAATGGTATGACAAGGACAACACATTTCTCAGTTTCACTACTTGTGCAGTTGCTGTTCTTTCATTTTGTAGAGCAAAACAGTTAGCCAAGCACACCTGTAGCTCATTGGTCAAAAATCAGTTGCCTCGGCGATCAAACAAGTGCACAGTTGACAGCCACTGGAAATGTTACACTATTTCATGAATTCAATCACACCACACATCCACTCACCAAGCTGCACTGTCTGAGGTAGCTGAACAGGCTCTCCAGTCCCGGCTCTGTTGATGGCCGCCACTCTAAACCTGTAGCCGCTCCCCGGGATGAGATTTTCAGCCACAAACTCTGTGTTACACACAGGTTCTGAATGACATGGCAGCCAGAGGGCACTGTCTACCAGCCGCATCTCCACCCTGTAGCCCAGAATAGGACTGCCTCCATCATGTAGAGGAGTGAACCAGGAGAGGGTAACAGATTGCTTAGTCTTACTGAGGACCTCTGGATCCTCTGGAGGATCAGGTACAGCTGTTAGGAAGAGGAGCAGCGAGAGTCAGAGGCTATGAACACTGAGAAAGAAGAAAATAAATTGCAACTTTAGTCTGTCAATGTCTGCTTTCGTTTGTCTCAATTGAAATATAAAATTCGTAATAAAGATAGAAAAGACTTAAAGACCGAAAGATCAAAAAAGATGATTACTCTTTCTTTCTTTTGGGCAATCTTGAAAGAATCATTCAGCATAACGCTCTTCTCTAGCAGAGCTGTGTCTCCAGCACTTACTGATGATGATGAGCTTGGCCAAAGAGAGAGCATCTCTAGCCGCAAAGGTGATTTCCTGCTGGGGCAAGAGAGGTGCCTGTCTCAGGACAAGACGATAGGAACAGCCATCAGCCCTCATGGCCCACATGTCGCTGGCCTTTAGTTCAACCCCATTAGCATACCAGGCTACCTCCGCCACAGGGACACGCTCGGTCAGCTCAACACAAAACTCGACCTTCTCCCCCACTGCAGCCACCTTGTCCTCCAGACCCTTCACTATGTCCAGTTTCCAGCCTTAGCAAAGGAAAACATATTGCTTCTTGACGTTTTTGCACTACTTATTTTTTGAGTTCTTATTAATATTGTTCTTATGTTGTCTGTATGCACCAACAACCACAGCAAATTCCTTGTATGTGAAAACTACTTGGCGAATAAAGCAATTCTGATTCTGATTCTGATATCATATTGATTTGATTACATGTTTTAACATTCAGTGAAGATATTACTATGAATACAATTCAAAGGCATCCGGCATTAATTGGGATGACTCACCCTTGACAGAGAGCTGGGCAGATGTGGAGGCTGTGCCAGCTTGGAAGGTCACTGTGCAACTGTCTTCAACGTGCAACTCTTTCAGCAGGAGCAGATGACGACAACCACTCTCGAATGACACAACCTCAGCATTAGGCGACTCCTTCACTGGTTTGCTATTAAGAAGCCAGCGGCAGTCTTTGGTCTCAGGACGAGAGAGAGCACACTCAAACAGTGCTTCGCCACCATCGATGGTATCCACATTCTCCAGGCCCTGGACGATGACAATGGGTTTGGCTGTAGAGTGGAAATGCCGAAATGAAGAAAAAAAGAGAGCGCAATCAAAAAACAATCAAGGAAGACTAAGGTTTAGGAAGGCAAATCATTTGAGTTTTTGTTGATAAAGGACATGAGCTTTGTGATGGTAAATCGGTCCTTACAGAGTGATCAAGTGGATTTGGTCAAACATTATATGTAAACATAAACAGGCATTTCAAAAAGGAAAACAGAAATGAAAGCTGAAAACAACAGTGGACATAGGCTACACATTCATACTTATAGAAGGTTTGAATTGAACTCATATGACAATATGACTC
>OMOT01088683.1:5397-16045 GCA_900312575.1 Acanthochaenus luetkenii | reverse complement strand
CTACTAGCAGGTTAAAGACTACCAGCAGGTTAAAGACTACCATCAGGTTAAGGACTACCAGCAGGTTAAAGACTACCAACAGCGTTAAAGACTACCAGCATGTTAAATACTACTAGCATGTTGAAGACCACTAGTTGGTGAAAGACTACCAGCATGTTAAAGACTACCAGTACGTTAAAGACTACCAGCATGTTAAAGACTACCAGCAGGTTAAGGACTACCATCAGCCATCAAGTTAAATACTACCAGCAGGTTAAAGACTACCAGCAAGTTAAAGACTACCAGCAGGTTAAGGACTACCATCAGCCATCAAGTTAAATACTACCGGGAGGTTAAATACTACCAGCATGTTGAAGACTACTAGCTGGTTAAGACCACTTCTACATTTTGAGACAAAGGGCATTTTAACACGTCAGGCATTTTTGAGTGAAGAAACTTGAATCTCTGAAGCTTCCATAAGAAAATAGGGAGATGGTCATGGTAACTAATGTATTCGTTTTATGGCAACCCAGTGAGCTATCAACATCAGCAGGTCCGCATACACATTATTGAAACTTAACATAAGTTCCCCTCGTAGTTCTGGTCTTCCAAAGCAAGAAGCCATTCTTTGGAGTAATGCATTATCAAATGTTTTACTCTGCAGGTAAAACCTGTTTATAAAGTATCATGAGTCTCATCTCTCACTTGTTGATTTTAACTCCTTCCTGTAATATTGATGCCATGTCTTCTTTGAGGGGAACATAACCGGGCGTTCATTACCAAGTCCTGAGCTGTCCTTTTGATGGATTTGATTTTGATCTGGTGTAGAATTGCTCACTGTGCTTGTCCAGACTGTATGTGATTTATTTGGTGTCTCCAGATTAAACAGTGTACACTCCTGGCGGCCTCAGAGACAAGCTGCACTCTGAACAATTTCAAATGTAAATACAACTTGACCATGAAAATCTCTCTTTGTGCATTAGGGCTTCACTGTGTTCTCAGAGCAAACTAAGGCAGGGACAGGGAGTTAGATTATGGACTGCACAGGGAGTCTTCCTGCAACAAGTGACTAACCTAGACAGGAGTTTGAGAAAGTTGTGCACGCGTGAACACTCACACTACCTATGAGTAACAATTAGGAATAATGCAAACTAGTCAAACTCCTTAGTTCGAAACACCTTTGGTGCAAAGGGAAGCATCTTCACCGATCAGATAATGCGTATAACACAACAAGAAGAAAGCAAAACAAATTTGGCCTTGAAGTATAAGCACAACAACCTGAACAAACTACACCGTGTTACTATATTCTATTCACCTTAGCCTTTTTTCCCTGTAAAAGACAAGGGCTGAAAGCAAATGCCAGCAACATAGACACAGTGCTGTATTAATGATCCACTGGGGAGTGTTTCGGATCCAGAACATGTTTCATGGCCCAGAAGAATGAGGGCTGAGTTTTCTGGTTTGGGGTCATCTGAAGAGTCAAGACTCAAGACCAAACATCCCTTGTGGAGTCCCCACAGGAAGTCATTGCTAAGAGAGCAATTAGAGAGAGGAGGCCCCAGTTATTCACTGAGAGTCTTCCTGTTCAAAAGATAGCGCGAACATCCCTGTCTTGTGTTAGGACATGAAGTGTAAGCGATTGACAGAAGCCTACAAGTGCTGTACACACTGGAGGATAATTCCACCCAGTCACGTATCTGCTGCTGCTCTTACATTAAGCAGTAAAATCTGCAAAATATAGGATTAGGATTTATAGTTGATTCAGATGCTTCAGCTGGAAAGCAGAAGTGATGCTGTTCTACGAAACACATACAGTCCTGAAGTCACATTCAATGTAAAGGTGTAGCTTACATTGTCAGTGAATATGAAAACGACAACACAATGATCTGCAATCTATGGTGACACATACTTCTAGGCTTTAAAAAAAAGTAACATCCATGAGCAGGGTTGGTAATGAACAGATTATATGAAGTAATCTGACTAACTAAAAAGGTAATTGTTTTCATTACAGTTACATTAAAAATACAATAATCACCTTTTAGACTCTTCTAAGAAAGCAAGTAAGTTGAATTACTCAGACATGTTTCAGGGAAAATGGCAACGTAACAAAACGAAATGATCATACTAGGTGATTTCAACAGCAATTGGCTTGATCACATTACGGCATTTAGCAGATGCTTTTATCTAAGGTGCCAACCTGCTCAATTGGAGCCAGTTGGGGTTAGGTGTCTTGCTCAAGGACACTACGACAGATTTATTTTCCCGGGAGGATCTGAACTCGAACCTTCAACCTTGCGATTGTTGGGTGGGAACTCTACTCTACTGCCACCCCGTATGATCATTCATCCTGTACGGACAGAAATGTATTTGGCAGCATAAATCGTACACAACCTATTAGTGAACCTTCTAGAATTGGTCAGAGGTCCAAGTCTCTTCTTGACTGGATACTTGTCACCAATCTTGACAGGATTATGAAATCTGGTGTATTATCTGATTGTTTTAGTGACCATTCTGTGATTTTTGTGTCTGGAAGATCAAATTACCCAGGTCTCCACCTAAATATATTAAAATGAGACAGTGCAAAAATATTAATGTTGATCTTTTTCTTCATGATATAATTTCCATTAAGTGGGATAGATTTGATTTAATTCCTTTTGTTGAGGATGCCTGGAATTTTCTGTAATCAGAGTTAACTAAAGTTGTTGATTTACATGCGCCGTGGAAAACGACGTTAAAGTAAAAGGCCAACACTTACCTTGGATTAGTGCAGATCGAATAAATATTTTTCAACAGGGAGATAAGGCCTGGGCAAAACATCAAGCTACTAAGGATCCTGCTTACTGGGAATCTTACAGGTATTTAAGGAATTTGTCTAAAACTAAAACAAGTCTTGCTAAATGTACTTATTATAAGGATTGCCTCTCTCAAGAGTTCCACAATCAAAGACAGTTTTGGAATCAAATCAATAGAATTCTTAATAATTATGATAAAGCTCATCAAACTCAATTAGAATCACAAATGAAATAGTTGGTGATGCTTCTGTTATCTCTAAAGCGTTCAATAATCATTTTTCTTCTATCTGTAGTTCATCCTTTTCAGATTTCCCCAGCTCTGTCATTTATTATGTAAGTCCTTCTGTTAATACTACTGGTAGTTCTTTTTCTTTTAGAAACATTTTACCTGTGGAAGTTCAGCATGCTATCTGTGAATTGAAGGAGAGTTGTGGTGCTGTTCCTGAATGACTGGAGGCCAAGTTTATTAAGCTTGCCTCTCATTTATTAATATACCCTTTTGCTGACTTATTCGATCTGTCTTTGTCAACTTTTATGCTTCCCTCCATTTGGAAATGTGCCAAAATTACTCCACTCCATAAAGGTGGTGATCCCTTAGATCTCAATTATTATAGACCTATTTATATTATTAGTGCGGCTGTTAAAATGTTTGAAAAACTAATTTTAATCAACTATCTCTGTACATTAATGATTTTGACATTTTATCGCAATCCCAGTCTGGCTTCAGACCAAATTTCTCCACTACTACTGCTCTCCTTAAATGTACTAATGATGTGTCTTCATCCTTTGATAAGGGTCAGCTCACTTGTTCATTTGTATTGCTCTTACCAAGACATGGTTGATCACTACCTACTCCTTGATAAGCTTTATTCCATTGGTGTATCTCAACAGGCTTTTGTTTGGTTGAATGCATATTTACACAACATATATCATTGCATTGTATTTCATGGTAGTCAGTCTGATTATTTAGTTATGGAAAAGGGTGTGCCCCACGGTTTTACTTTGGGTCCTTTTCTCTATTTTAATTAATAATTTACCTCAAATTTGTTCTGACTGTCATGTCCATTTATATGCTGATAATACTGTTATTTATATGTCTAATTCTGACATATCACAAATTCAAAGTTCATTGCAATCTGATTTTAATGTAGTTCAAAACTGGTTTTATAATAACAAACTTCTATTGTACAAAAATAAGTTATATTTGGTACTAGGTATAAGCTTACTCATACATGTAATGTACTGAGTATAAACTGTTATGATGAGTCACCACTTGAGAAAGTGGATGTTTTCAAATATCTGGGTGTCTGGATCAATTCTGAACTTTCCTTTAGGCCCCATATCGATTTTGTTATACAAAAGTACATTACAGTCTGAGCACACTATATCGTTCAATAATCTCATTTCACTTTTCAGGTAAGAAAACAAATTGTTTCTCAACTAATACCACCTATACTTGATTATGCAGATGTTGTTTATCAGAACACCTCTGAATCTCATCTGCGTCCTCTTAATGTTGTGTATAATAGTCTGTGCAGATTTCTTATGAGGTGTCTGTATCGTACCCACTGTTCGCTTAACTGGCTATCGCTAAATTCAAGAAAGCACTTTCATTGGCTACAATTTATTATTTATTAATGTATTTTTTAAACTATCCTTCTTACCTAAAGCAATACCTAGTTCCATGCAGATCATCATACTCAATTAGACATGCATCCCTATTTTAGTTTGTTCCCAATATTTCTAAAGAATTTGGGCATTGGGCCTTTAAATGTAAAGCCCCATCTGACTGGAATAGTACATTCATTGTACATCTTTAGGATGATTTGCTCATTTTAAAACAACTTCTTGTTTCTGATTCTGTTTAATTCTTTATAAAGGGTTTGTGGGTTGGTTGGGGGTCATGAGAGTATGGATGCCGTGTTCATGTGTACCTGTAATTTTGTTTTGTTTTGTTGTATTGTTGATGTATTTGTGCTTCAAGGACCCCCTTGAAAACAAGATAATTAATCTCAAGGGGTTTATCCTTCAATAAAGTTCAATATATATCTGACACGATCAGAACATAATAAAACTCAATTCTGACCAAAATGGAATACATTGTTTCATTAAACATTGCAGTGATTGAATGCAAAGTTATTTCTGATTGATGGAGGTGAAGTAATCCAAAAATAACTGAAAATTATTAGATGACATTACCAAATTCTAGCAATCTGATCCCTTATGTTCCATCATTACACTTTTGAGCAGGCAATCAGTAATCTGAAACAGATTGTGTCTTGAAAATAACTTTCCCCATCCTGACCAGGAGCTACTGCCTAGATGTCGCCAACCGTGGAGGATGTTTACATGGCCGCTTACTCACAAAACTGAATGATGTCTGTTTACTTGTTGAAGAGCTTGACATTAGCACCAGGCGGGCTCCTGCTCCAGCTGTTTATGTTAATTCTGGAGACCAACCACCTTTGACTGACATAAATTCCAACAAGAGAGACACAACCACCATGTGTGAATGTTCTCTTACTGTAAATATTTCCATAGCTGTGCATTTGTCGGATGCCCTCCCTGCCAGCTCTCCCATTTTGAAAGGTGTGGGCTTAGATAGATTCAGACAGTGGTGGTTCGCTTGCTATATCAGGGGTTGTTGAAAATGAATAGTCAATTAAGGAACAAGTGTTGTCTCAGCAAAGTTATGGATCTATCCTTGTGAGGACTTTTGAAAAATGTAGCCTGGTATACAAGCTAACTTGTCGGGTGTTGTCGGGTGAAAACCTCGTACCTCCAAAATGTTAACTCTTCAGGAGCTAAGAAAAGCAGCTTTGTTTTTAACTTGACCACCATGCCTTTTTGATTTAGGGTTTTTATAAGTCCAAGGATGGTAGAATCTTCTCAGTTAGTAGAAGGCCATGTGATCTTTCAGTTGAAGTGAAAACCAAAATTGGACTTACACATTTTTTCACATTTATTAAACCAATCAAATTTTATGATGACTTTCCCTCATCAGTTGAGATGCAAACCTGATCTTAGATCAGCAGAATTTGCGTATTCTGAAGTACTTGATAACAGGGCCATACCTAAGGGAAAACACACACTGCACATCGAGCTCGGCTTCTGCAGTCACCTTTCTGAGATGTTGTGAAACTTCTTTGCTTTATAATGATCTAGACAAATTTAAGCTTCCTAAATATTTTCTGTAAAGTCCTTTGAGACAGACATGCTTGTGATAAAGGGCTATATAAATAAATGAACTTGAACTTGAACTTAAATACTGGATATGTTTTCCAAATTAGTCTTAGGGCCAGATCTACTAAGATCCCAAATAATGGGTACTAATTTGCGAGTGCTTTCTAAATGTTTGCTCATTTGGTTGATGGGCATTTTGCGAGTGATTTACTAGATAGATTGTTTTGTGACAGCAGTAATGTGTTTTTCAGAATGATTTGGCAGGGCTTAACACAATTAGAAATGATTGAGACTGAGTTTTTCATTGGGTAATAATATGTTTGAAAGTTATTCTATTAATCTTTTTTCAATAAATGTTTATTTCTTTACACATTTACACACTTTGCACATTCCCTTGAAATGTATTAAATAAAGACGCAATCTCTGTCAACTAAATTGCATTGAGGTTTGATAGATCACGTGCATGTGCTACTATTGTACAAAATAGCACATATTCATTGAGGCAAAAGTACTAACCTGATAAGGTGTGATATTTTGCACATTTGAAAGACGCGCTGTTACTAGATCAGTTTATACATTTATTTGCGTGTGCTATGAGTTTGCACCCGTTTTTACACACACAACCCTTTAGTAGATCAGGCCCTTAGTCTTCTGCCTGTACATCTCATTAATTTAATTAACATGTTGTTAGAACATTGCCTTTTTTCCAAAGGATTGTTCAGTGAATTCAAAGGGCCAGTTCACAGTAACGACAGCACTACAAAGCCACACAAAGCTAAGATTCATAATTATTAACAAGCCATTCAGTTACCATCAATTAAAGTGTTATATGGCTACTACAAAGATATTTAAACAATTTAATAAGAGAGCAAATTACAATGGCTAAACTAGCTAAAAACAAACAAGCCTTGATAAATACAACGAATATATAGATACAAATATAAAACAGATAACTACATGATATTAATTATTAGCTTTTTGGCTCATGATTATCCTATTAAAACAAGAAGTGCTATATTCTTAGTACACAGCTATGTTGTCTTCCTTTTGAAATGGTAAAACTGATTTGGAGCTGGTTCTTTGTGGACTAGGTTAAGAATAGCAGCATGGGTTGGGTGAGCATCCCCTAAATCAGATATAGCTTGTGGCTTTCTTTTCATTTCACTAATACAAAAGTACTATATTTAATATTTAAGTCTCTGGACAGTGTTATCTTCATTTCACACATTTGGTGTGTCACATATGTCATCCCAAACTAGTGTTGGGTGGAAAAAACAAAAAAATTGAAATCCAGAACATAATGTGTGGCCATAATTGGGTTTACAAATTGATTTTTTCAAGATAAATAATTAGTTTCTATGGCTATGCTGAAGGGAAAATATGATGTTGCTCTATCGGAATGTCTCCTCCATCCCCTGCCAAATCTGAGCTGGAAACACTTAGTGGAGAACCTGTGTGTACTAGGAACCGCTAATAATTTGCTTAAGGGAACCCACATCTGGTTGGATCGCTGAGACCGAGGTTAAGAGTGTCGAAACTGGGCCACTGCTCCTCGCCAGTTGCAGGCTGAGAGTAGGCCCTAATGTTAAACAAAAATTTTACTACAGGAAATAGGCCTGTTATCATAATATAATAATTTGCTTTGGCGAACAACCAGACTAAAATTGCCCCGTGTTTACTATTTTTGAGTAGGCCCAAAAGTTTATGTATAGATAAATCACAAATCCTTTTTCAAGCAACTGCAGTCACAGGGCTGTTTGTTTTTAGTATCATGGCCAAAAACTAGAGCAAATAGACTGAACAAGTGCGAAATAAGACAAGTGTGTTTACAAAGCTATCAGCTTTGTTTGAGGGCTTAGTTGATCATCCGAACAGTTCCACCCTCTGAGCTACTGAATACTGACTAGTGCTCCAATGCTACACAACTTCACACAACTGACGACAGCTGCCTTATATGGACAGCAGCAAAAAGTTACAACCTGGCTAATATGAGCAAAAGTCCAACTAAACAGCAAATGATGGTAATAAAATGGGTTTATCAACTTCAAACATGTGAAAGCAGATGTACTCTTTACCCTGTCTCTTAAATGTCCATCACCCAGTGAAAGGTTGTAGGTAGGGAGAGGTTTGAGTCATCAGAGTATGTCCCAAAACGTCTCCCTGCCATACCTTTTCCTCCTTTTCTCATTTACACTCGCTACCTACCAGGGGTAATTGAGAGGACACGAGAGAAGGAACATAGATAGTGATAGAGAAGAATGAGAGTATAATGGACAACATAGAGTCAGGACCTTGGATTAAAGGAAGTGTGATTTTTGCCTCAAGGATCTCACCTGTGCGCTACAAACACTGGTGAGATGTGTTGATGAAGCATTCTGTCAACTCACTAACTTTAAGAAGATCCAACATAAAGCGACTGAAGCTGACAACTTGGTACAGTTTGACTAAAAGTGAAAACGACTTTTCAAAGCCCCTCTGAAAGGCCCTTTCAGAACGCCAGCGATACAATTCGACCAGTGGTGACCAGCAACAAGCCTCAAATCAGGCCAGTGTTTTGGCAGCGCGCCTGGCTGTGCACTGATGGAATCAGTGTTTTCGTTCCTGTGTCAGCGTGGTGTAGTTTTCCATTAGAAATCGGGTGAACACCATCCAAATGAATTGCTGCATATTTGAGGTTATTAAAGCAGGAGCTTAGTGGCCTATTCTGGCACATTGATCCCCAGTTCTGTGTATGATAAAGTTTCAGGACCCCGGGACAACGCGGCACCCTTGTTACTGCAGCAGCCCTGCTGAGAGAGGCCTTAAGTAAAAGGAAAGAACAGCTGGGAACACTTAAATCCAAAGCTAGCATATTCTACTTTTCTAAAACAAAGTAAAGGTCTCTTGCACTTCACATTCTATCGGTAATATATCAGCTCTTTTTTCTTTTTGCCTCTCTTACCCACCCAGCTTGTTTTCTGTTTTGTCTGCCAAAGAGATGACGTTTTTTAAAATAAAGTTTCCAAGAAGGAATTCAAGCTAATGCTGCCTCTCCAAAAGGTCAGGGAGGGAATGATAGGGAATAAGGAGTACAATATGACATAACAATTATCCTCTGGGAAAGTCAGAGTCAAAACGTCAGGCAACAAACAAAATTGTTCCTCACATCGCCTTTTACCTTTAGTTCTGCTTTGAAACCTCTTAATAAGTATACTCTGATGGTTTAACAATTGAAGAATTCCACGCCATTATAGAAGTGCACTATAGGATCAGAAATATCAGACAAACAAAACAGAAATGCAACATAAATCTTGGAGAACAACATGACAAGAGAAAGAACATAAAATAAATACTGCGTGTATTGTATGCCATGTTTTGTCTGTTAGGATTGGGGACTGGGACGACCCAAATGCAGAACACAGAGTCAAGTTGTAATAAGAAGAGTGGTTCATTGTAGGGGTTAGGAAGGTGGAGTCAGGGAATAAAGTCTGGGGCTCCTGCTGGACAGGACGGAGGAGGTGAAGCCTGTGGAAGCAGAGGACAGGAGCATGAGCGTGGCAGGCTGGAAGGTCGTCGAGGTGGGAGAAGACGGTGAACACACAAGGGCTGGGACAGACAGGCAAGTCGGCAACTGACAGAGCTGATCCTGTGGCACAAGGGAGTAAATATCGGACCTAGGAGAGGCCGGCCAGCGATAGCTACCACTGAACTGATGCAACGATCTGGCGATGAGTGAGTGAAGAGCTTGATGAGCTTGATGGAAGGCAGGTGTGCAGGAGCCGGGGACAGGAGGAAGCCACGCCAACACACAGACAGACAGACAGACAGACAGACAGACAGACAGACAGGGGAGTGCTGAAACACAGGGGAGAGGGAAACACAAGATACCCCGGGGAATCAGCTGGACACAGTCACAACTGTGACATTGTCTTACTATCAAATACACCAGCTGACTTCGTAGAAAAACTCCAGAGGGATGTAATTAATGTCTCAGACCAACAAAAAACAGATGTAATTCTGTTCATAAAGCAGCCACCATGCAGCCTCTACCCATGTATTACGGTGAAAGTATTTGCTGCAGGCACTGCTACATGCTTATTTCTTTTAACAAGGATTTCTAGGCACATGATTCTCTCATATTTAGGTTGTGAAACACAGTAACAGATTCCATGAAGTTGAAGTGGAGAAAACCAGCCCACCACTGAAAAAGGCACTAGGATAGTCATACCGTCACTTCTAGGAAAGGACTGATTCACAACTTCACTTGGCTGTGTTTAATACTGTGGCATTGGAGCTGGCACATTCCTTTGGAAAAACACATGAACATGTGCTAATAGTGAGCGCAACACTTTGACAGCACAGAGACACATGCCGTATGTAAGGTCACTTATATTCCAGCCAAGTGTTTCATTTGAACACCATTATGGAGTACTTTGTGAAAACATAAGAACCGCCAAGTGATAACACAAGTGTACCTACAAGAATTCTAACTTTTGACTTTTGTCTAGAGCGCTACTTTAGCAAGCAAGGTATAGTGTATATAGTGATGTTAAAATTAAATGTGTAATGATCTCATTAACACCTAACATCACTGTCCAGAATCAGATAGGTGTTACATTTACTTGGCTGTAGATTTTATTTTTTATGCTTTAACTGAACAAAACCTAGGGTGCTTTTCCAGAACGTTATCATTGTAACATTTATTTGGTTCTAAA
>OMOT01088682.1:4524-16015 GCA_900312575.1 Acanthochaenus luetkenii | reverse complement strand
GTTCATAGTTCACAATTTTGAATTTTGAACTAAGTTCACAGTCACAAAAAATGAACTAGTTCAAGTTCATTTCTCCCGGGTTTTTAAAATTCCACTCTTCTTCAGTAGAACCTCCTCCGATCCCCCCTCCCCCCAGCCCCCAATCATTGCCACTGCCCATTTCCCAAACTAAATGAATTACTGTATACTACTATAGAATCAAGAAAAAACTATGTATGTTTTACCACTTAAACAATGTTACATATTATGCAGAAAGTGAAAAAGACGTGCAGTAAAGGTTTACTCTAGATGCAATGGACATTTTATTTAGACTGCATGAACCAAATGATACAGTTGTTCAAAAACATAATAGATTCCAAGCGAGCTGGCTCCACCACTGGCTTCATTACAGTCTCTAGCTGAAAGATGACGTCGCTGACGTTCGCACTTGTTTCTTCAGACCCGGCGTCAGAATTTGCATATAAACGTGAGTATTTTTCCGTTGGAATCTACAGATTTGTTCATAAAAGTCCTTCAAATATTCATATGAACTGGCTTCAGGACTGGTAGCTGCGTTGTTTGAATTACAGCCGGTTGCCGTAAATCCTCGGGTGCCGTAAGCCGTGCGGTGTACATAATAGGACATCCTCGTTCCTCAGACTAAACTAATAAGGTTTTCGTGGAAGTTTTTCCTTGCAGCCTCAAGGGTCTAAGGCTGGTGGTGCCGGGTAGTTTAGGCCTTGTAGAACAGGTAGGCTTGGTTTGGTTTGCTAAAATTTATATTGTGTGTCTTGTGCTTTGTTTTGTTTCCGTGTTTGTCTGATACTATTCTGTAATTCCATTGATTGATGTTCCGGTAGATCTAGTTTGGCTCATTTTCTGTAAAGTCCTTTGAGACAGACATGCTATGATAAAGGGCGATATAAATAAATGAACGTGAACTTGAACTTGCGTAAGCGTCGTTAACCCTCGCAAGAGTTAATGACGCTCACGCTCAGTTCACCGTTCACCTGAAATATGAACGCGTTCAATGAACGCCGCTCTTTTAGCGCGGCACGCACCACCCCTCCTTCACCTTTCCCCTCCGTCTGCCACAGTATATATATTTGAATGTTTTTAATGGTAAAGAGGGTTAGGACTGGATAAGCACGTGCTTCATCCTACTCCTTTTCAGATAAGAAAAAATTGTGCATTGTAAATATATTGATGATCTTTTATTTTAAACATTCTAAATAAATAATCTTCATTTAATATTGCTGCTCCTTTTCCCTTCATGTGTGACAACAATCACATTTTGAAGCTAAAATCACACACTGACACCCCTCTCACCACATATATAGGGAACATTTTAAGGACTGGGGATATATTGTTGAACTATTTTCATATATACATTATTTGGTCAAAGTAAGTAAATCTTCATATCTCTCACATTGTGGTAAAAAGTGAAATTCATTGCAATACATACAAAGGCAACTGCCTTTGCATGTATTGTAACCTTATGGTTGATGTATTACCTCTATGAATACAGGTGGACATGTGTATTCTATGCACTCATTCCTATGTACACACAGTATATGGGGTCAGTTTATACAGTATCTGTCAATTGCAGTATAACCCAGTATTCTGCTCTTATACATTCTCTGAAGGGAAATCACCACTTTGGGCCTGGTGACATGCGATTCACCCATTTATACCAATTTATCACCCATACATACAGTATATTGTGATTAAATTCAACCTGTTTGATATTGTAGCTTCTGTAGTTTCTCATCCATTTGCTAACAAAAGTGAAGAACCCAGCAAGCATTTGACAAATGGCAGTGTGCAGGAGATGGCCAAGTCCAAAGACAACTCAAACAAGCATACAATAGTTACAATATTGTATTAATAATAATAATAAATAAATATTCTTATTAAAACAGACAGCCTAAGACAGCTACGGGTGTTATCTAAACTTTCTTTTTGTTGCTATATTAACATAGGTTTTCAACATCAAAATGTCTGCTGAGTGTGGATATTTAAGTTAAGAGAACAATATATTCAACAGCTTATGAAATTACTTGGGCTGACTGCTTGTCTCTTTACTGCCACTGTACATCATGCATTCTTCGGATCGGAGTCCATACATTGCCATGTTGTGAAAGTCAATTTCAGGATGTTCTGAAAAAGAACAAGAGTGTTTGGTTGCATTTGGTTTGACATGTTTTTACCAGGGTTAGACTGATATATCGGGCCAATATTGGCCTTTTATTAAATATCCAACAGTCAGTGTGGTCCACCTTTGATATGATCGAGGTTCCTCCCTAATCATGGCTAGTCAACATCAATCATGTTTATTTATATAGCCCTTTCATATGAGCAAAGGGCTTTACATTGCTTCATATATACATACTACTTCATCATATATATACATCATATACGATACTGCACTCAAACACATCTATGGCCAATTTAGAGTCTTCAGTTCACCTGATCTGCATGTCTTTGGACTGTGGGAGGAAACCGGAGCACCCGGAGGAAACCCATGTGAACACAGGGAGAACATGCAAACTGCACACAGAAAGGACCGGGGCGGAGATTCGAACCCACAACCTTCTTGCTGTGAGGCGACAGTGCTAACCACTGAGCCACTGTGCCACATGATTTTATTATTATTATTATTTTGATATCAGATGTCTGACCAGAAAAAATATTACAGTGTGGTGGAACAGTCTGTAAAACCTGCAGTGAAACTTGCCTCACCCTGCTTTAAGGAGCTGCTAACCCTCCTAAAACAGTTTCATAGTCTGACTTTCAATGGTGAGTTTTAGTGTCTCATGATGGACTAAATGCTGTTTCAGATGTTTTCCCACCCTGACGAGTATAAAAACCTGGGGGAAACACTGAATACTTGAAAATGGTCAAATCGAAACATATTGAATATCAGCACAAAATATCAGCTATCGTCAGCTTCAGCCCAAAAATCTCTGTATCTGCCTTCACCCATGTTGGTCAAACCCTATATACATGTCACAGTATCATTTTTGCTAGTTCTCATGTTGCTCAAAAACAGAACACAGCCCAAAACCGTTGCATGAAATCAGCAGGAAAGAAAGGACATGAAGCCTTCACTGAGCCTCTGAATGATCCTGTTGTGGACTGACTATAAAGGGAGAAGGAGAGAAGTATGCCCGGGTTATCTCTGGGGTTATCACTGAGTCTGTGCTGAATGTAAACATATGGAAATGACCCATTAACCCACTTCCTCCAATCTGAGCTGCTGTTGCTGTTTTCTTTGTAGATTACAGTGACAACTTTTCTGGCATCTGCATTGTGAACGAGCCTGTGCGCCATTAGTTAAGTTCAGAAATTCATAGTATACATCATAGTAAGCTGTATATACAAATATTATTTTAAGGGGGACAAAAGCATAAATTAATGCTTTTCTGAAAATATAATTTTCGTCATTTGCTGTACGACGATCACAGACTGGAGGTACCTGTCCTTTTTATTTAACGCTACATCACTGGTTAAGATAGAATAAAAGGAGGAATCCTATTTATACTGAAAAAACACAATTGAATTTTCACATGAAGCCTCAATGTTGATTTCTGTTATTCTGTCTGGAGAAGAAAAACAAGACAACAATATACAAGAAGCGACTTGTCTGGTGCTTTGTTGTGGACACATCAGGGTTGTCTGCTCTGGTCATAAATCCCCAGGCTGAGACAAGCTGCTGCCACACACTCCGCCGGCGTTAAGTATAGGCTTACACAGCGTCTGAAACTCTGACACAGGAGAGCATTCATGTGGCTGTGGTTAGGTTAGCAAAGGTGTGAGATGTGCTGGTTCTGTATGATAAAAGGCCTTCAGATGAATTTTGTACGAGAAAACCTGAATTATAATAACAAATAGCTCAATATCTAAAAAATACAGGCATTGCAACCTCTAAATTGTTACTTTTATATTTTATTTTCAATCCTTTTTGCAGGAGTAGGTGTTGCGTGTTGAATGTCTCGCTTTACAATGAAACTCATCAACTACAGTATGCAGGACAGAAGATACAGTCGAATGATTCTTTTGTCTTTTGACCTCGGGAATGGACCGGAGGAAACTTCTGAAATATTATATTCTTTGCTTCTGTGATGAACGTGACCTAAACCTAAAATAGCAACTGTTTCTCGTATTTTCAAGGACGTGAAAATAGATCATTAGATCAATAGAACATTATATCTGTGTAACTTTTTATCAATGCAGAAGCCTAGCAAGGCGACGGTAGCTTGGAGGATCGAGTAGTGTTGCAGTCGCAGGTTTGATACCCATAGCCGGCAGCTCAGAGAATGGAGGGATGACCAAAGTAGCAAATGAGAAACACCATGAAGTGGTCCAATACCTGCTCTGGACTGACTCCTGGAGCGACCGACGGAACTGGAAATGCCAGACTACACACTGACTGACTATGAAGATACTATACTACCATATGGGTTTTTGAGGGCCATCATATCAGAGGTGGGCGACACTGACTGATCAGATTTTTTTAGTAAAAGGCCAATATCGACTAACTGTTATATTGGTCTAATCATTGTATATACTGTGTGAATGGAGCTGGTAATCAGATTTTTTTTTTTACAAATTCACAATGGTTTGACCAAGTGGGCAATAAAGGCAGCTTTGGATTGCATTCTTGTAAACAGGATTATAAGGCAAAATGAGGTGAAGAATGCGGGAGGTTTTCCAGCAGACGGTTTACCTCTAACAGATTATGTTAATAAATGAATTATCATGTATACTGCGTGTGCAGTCTATCTAATCTCCCAAATGTCCAATCCAGTTCAACATGCCCCATGAAGTTCACAGAAAGGCCAGGACTGGATCAAAACTTGAACTGGTTCCAAGAATCTGTGATAGTTTTCACATAGAGGGAAGTAGAATCCCAAATCAACACATATCCTTGTCAAAAGAGCTTAAGGTTTGAGGTTTGGGTAAATATGAAACCACATCATTCCACTAGTCAGACTACTGGATAATAAAGGAATAGATATTAAACCGACAACTGATTGTGTTGTGCATAAACTGAGTCGACTGAACAAATGAATGGAATGAATGAATGGAGATGAAGCAGAACAAAAATGACAACAATTACAGGCCACCATAAGCTGTGCTAGGACTTGTCGATGTTGTTGCAATTCCTTTGGTCGCCGATAGAAGTTGATAAATGTCATAGATTAGTTAACGCCCATTTAAAAGACCATTCAATAAAAATGTCATTAGTTTGATACCACTTATTATGAACTATACTATGAATTTAGGTCATGAAGATTTATGACAGACTTAAAATGTGGGTAAACTCTACACCGCAAATAAAAAGCAGGGTAAACTGGGTTTACACGCCACTATATCCCTGTTCATGACATAGGGTTAGGGTTAGTTAAATTAGGCATTTTACTTGCGAATGGTGAAACAAAGAGTGTGCAACTACAAACAACCTACTAAAGTGCAAATGCAAGAAACAACAGGCTGAAACTATTGTAAAAGTAAGATGGGGATTTTTTGGTTTGTTAAGTGACACTTCCATTCATCAGCTCTTCACACTGCTCCGGGCACAAAATATGTCAGGGGAAAACAATGCAAGCACTGAGCTCTTTAGTCATCACGTCTAACAAGAGTTCAAGCACACCTGATACTGTATGTTTGATGAGCCCCAACACCATTGTAAGAGGCACAAAGCTCAGTTCATTAAAAGCAGCCGGAATGCCTTATGATAACAGAGATGGTAATTGAGTTACTGAGGTCATCGCGCATTTGGAAATAGACAGGCAAACAGGTTGAAGTCATATCAAGGTCTGAAAAATAGTACAGAATTACCAGCGCTATTAGGGTTGGGACATAAATACAAATAAGCAGCCTTGGAAGTGAAGATGATGAGACAAGTCATGATAAGTTCAGTGCAAACTAGGGTTCGACCAATGTGGATGTTTGAAGGCCGATACAAATATCAATATTTTTGTGTTGATGCTGCCTATTGCTGATATTTTATGCTAATATTCAATATGTTGTGTTGTTATTTACTTAATTACACTATATCTGTCATTTTAGATACCTGACTCTTTTCTTCTTATATCCTCCATTGAGAATTCTGTTGTGATATACAGTATGTACAGTAAGAGCCCCACCTCCTGCACCCCTCCTTCTCCAAGCCCCACCTCCTGCACCCCTCCTTCTCCAAGCCCCCCATAAACTTCCTGTACCCCTTCACCTCTCCCCCTTTGCTATGTTCCCCTATGGGTGGGTGTCATTTTTCCTGTCATATCATATCATAATCCATCTTATAGTTTATTATCATTTATATGGTATATTTTTGTTATTCCTAGTATCATGAAGTCTGGATGCACCTGTTAGTATATTTATTTTCATGTATGGCCCTTAAATCTGCTAGCTAAGAACTGTGTGAGTTACGCTAATATTCCCCCATTTCCTTCATTGATGTCATTTGTGTAGGAGCTGGAGTGACATAAATATTCACTTTGGGGATCTGTCTTTTTTGTTTAATTTCCTGTATATTTCATATTTTATTTCATATTCTTTTAAAGTCTTGCAGTACGACTAGTACCACGAGTGGTGTCATACCATTGTTTAGGCCACAATCACGTTGAGATATTAGCTTTAGCTTTGCCTCGCCCTTTTGCTATGTTCCCCAATGGGAGAGGAGCTGGAGTGACATAAATATTCAGTTGGAGGAGTTTGGGTCTCTCCTTCACCCTCCACACAATCACACAATGCAGTATCACACCTTCAGACTGTTTCTCTATAGTTGTGGTCAGAGAGGAACCTCCATCATATCTGTAGTGGACAACAGTGACTGTCTGATATCTGATATTTAATAAAAGCCCAATATCAGCAAACAATATATCAGTCATATCCAAGTAGAAACAACAGTATAATCAAGTGAAAAACATCCAAAACAGTGGAAAGTAACCGGTCTAATCGAGGTTGGGAAGAAAATACAAATAAGCTTGGAAGTGAAGATGATGACTGGTCACAGCAAGGGAGGTGAAGGAGACAAATCAAAACATTTTAACAACCCTCCAGTCTGATCCTCCCTCCACCAGTAGCAAATTGCCCTAAATGGGGTTATTCTTAGACTAGTCAGCTCTCAAGGCCTTTTATGTCCATCCAGTAATTGTCAGAGAGCACTACTGAGGAAATCGCTCTTACTCTAGTTTGCAGATAGGATCACGGATGTTGCCTCTCTCCCTTTGGCCTCTAAACGTGAGAAGGAAAGGCGCTAGAACAACAAAACGTTAGCTGTGATGAAACCCTCAGATGTGTGTGTTTTTGCGTGGATTACAGAGATTATTTGAAGGATGTGTGTGTGAGAGTGGATAGGTGGGATACAGTACTGTGTGTGTGTGTGTGTGTGTGTGTGTGTGTATGTGTTTATGTGTGGGTATTAGAGTTACCCGATATATCGGTTTGCTGATGTAAAACCTGCATGAAACTTATGTCTCTGTTATGATCCCGCCTGGACTTCCCTGTCTGCCTTCTGCTGTTGCCCGTTTAGGCCAGCAGAGGGTCCCTGTTTGTTTCCCATGTGCCCCTTGGTTCCCCAGCTGTGTCATATCGGGTAATTATCCCTGGGGTGTATATAGTCTCTGTTTCCCCGTCGGTCTGGTGCTGGGTTGTTAAGGATGTTCAGTTTATGAAGTATGAGTTCTCTTCTCGATTCCTAGTCTGCATGTTTCTTGTGCATGACTCTATACCTGTACCTGTGTCTACCTACTTGGATTAAATACACCATTACACCTGGAACCTCCTGCCTCCTCCTCCTGTGTCTGCTCTTGGGTCAGAAAGATACGCGAACCGTGACAGTCCCCCTGCCTTAAGAGCCGCTAACCCACCTAAAACAATTGTATTAGTATGGCTTTCAACGGATAGCTTTATGCTATGTTCAGACAGGCAGCAACTGATCCCCTTTTTCGCATACAAGTCGTATATTTTTTGTAAAGTATGGATAGCAAAAACACACATGGAATCCGATCTTTCAGATCAGATTCAAACCACATTCGTAGGTGGTTCGAAATGTGATTCAAATCACATCTCTGAACATGCAACTTATAGGGCAGCCACACTGTATGTATGTACACATCATTTTAAATTAATTTTCAATGAGAGGTGTCCGTTTTCTGGACAGGGCTGAGGACGTGTCTCTGAGGACGTGTCTCTGAGGAACTGATTTGAGCTTTTTCCGGACTCACAGATTTGCACCATCCATTTAAACGATTAGAACTGAGGTGGCGTTCCTATGTTTGTTTTGTAAAAAAATGGCAGTGGACATGGACACCTTGGAGGCTATAATTAATGCACTGTACACTATCCCGTTGTTGTACGACTCAAAGCATTACAAAAACAAAGCATCACAAAAACAAAGATAACATGGAGAAAGCCTGGCATAATGTTTGGATGATTCGTTCAAAAACAACCCAATGGACAGAATTTGATCAGATTTCTGATGGATCAGTGTGGCTGCCCCCTTAGTCTGACCACTCAGATAGGATTTCAAGTGTTCTTTTTCCATCACTCCCCACGCGACACAGATTTGCCATCACAGGTTGCAAAGAAAGGATAACAACAAACATGGAGAAGAGACAGCTAAAGAATAGCGGAGCCTGGACAGGTGTGATGCCTCCACTCTAGAAAATGGCATCATAAAAACAGAAGAAGCAACGGTAAAAAACAAATTCTACATGGAAATAGTCAAATGTAAATGTTTTGAATATTGGCACAAAATATTGTCTATCTGCAGCTTCAGTCCACAAATATCAGTATCAGCCTTCAAAAAGTCATATCAGTCTAAACCTAGTGTGTGTATGTGAGCGTGCCATGACTTTGACATGCTGAAGCTGTCGGTAAGTTTGGCCTTTTGCACCATAATTGATACCTTTTCCACCATTGATGTCTTTGTTCTGCTTCTCAATTCAAGGAAATCCAGAGAAAAGTGGTGAATGTGGGAGGCCACCTTTCTCTTCATAACAGAAAGAGCAGTCTTAGGCAAGGTTGGAGTAGGAAACCTACTGTTAGCTATACTTTATTTATTTATTCTCATTCAATAATGATAATAATAACAATCAACTTGATTTATAGAGCACCTTTAACAACAACAATGAAGTGTTGAGCAAAGGGTAAAATAAAACATCAGCAAAGCAATGTGAGAAATGTAAAATGAGACAAGAATCAGAAGTCAGAGAAACAAAAAAACAAAATAGAAGGTCTTTACATAAAAGCATGTCTATAAAAATGGGTTTTGACAAAGTATTTAAAAGATGATTATTGAACAGAAGATGCACAAAATGACAGGCAATGTCATCATAATGTATCACTTATCACTATAATTACATAATAATTGCATTAAAATCAGGTAGTTTACAGGATATATAAATAAACAAATACATTTTTAAAAAGCTCTTTTGAATAGAATACCCTTATTTCCCTTATTTCCAATATTATTATATATTGTATTTCCAACCAAAAATACTGTATTGGAGTATTGGAGATGACTTCTTACATTTTTCTGTTTCTGTTTATAGAATTTGCCCAACATAACAAGAACAAGTGAGTTTAAAACATATTCAAGATACGCTGTTATCCTGCTTTTAATAGTAACATACAATATGTTTTTCTGAAAGGTTATGCCAGTCTACTTCTATATTAAAAATATAATATATTAATGAAAAACTATTTTTTTATTCACAATTAGACATTCAAAAAATTGATGTTTGCCAAGTATTTTCCTGCTAGTCTCTGTGGAAAAACATGATTGGAAAAAAAAAGTACATTACAGGTTCTTCTGGGGCTAAATGTGTGAAAAATATCTGTGATTTATGCAGTTTGTGATTCAGAATACATCACAGACAAACACAAATCAAATTACGTTATAATGCTCTCATCTGCAATGGAAAAGGGGTAGAGACAAGTCTAATGGAATGAATCACTTTCCAATCCAACCCAGATGTGCCTTTATTATTTTATCAGCTCCAGAGGTATTAATTCAAGAGAACAGAGCCCATTTGGAGAGACACATGGTCTTCCTTATCCCTGAATCTTCTCCCTGACTAAAAAACTCACAAATGGGCCAAGACATACAGCCCTCCGAGTCTTCTCCAAACAAAACAGATTCTGGTGATCTCTCTGAAGTTGAGGTTCTCAGGAACACAATGAACTCTGACAATATTATGGAACCTCTGGCCCCGGACGGCTCTCTCACGACAAGACAAGTGATACATTGTTTACTCAAACCAATTTTGCCATGAATAGCACCCTCATTTTACATCAGGGCGTGGGCTGATAAAAAGGATGGAGACAGTCAACATACAACTTCACTAAAATGGATATACTTTGATACAAGTCCCTCAATGGCAGACGTGTTGGGATTGTGAGCTAGTTGGTCTTATTTTCTTATTTATTTGGTCAGTTTACCCACCTTTTCATTTGCAGAATAGACCACCTTTTTAGGCTGATGTAATTTTTTTCGGAACCTGAATTCATAGTATACAGCATAGTAAATAGTATCAAAGTGATATGAATGTCCTTTAAGGCAGAAAAAAAGCATAAATCAATGCTTTTCTGAAAATAAAATAGATGTTTGGTTGTATTGTTGTTTGTTTGCCTTATAATGATCACTGCCTGGAGGTCATAGTTTACCCACATTTATATTTACCACTATAGCCCATCCTGCTAATGTTAGGGTTAGGGTTACAGTAACAAAGATTAACATGGAGGCCAAATGAATATCACAAGCAAACAGTCTACTCTTTTGCCTCATACTGATCCTTTAATGTGAATTTCATATTACACTTTCAATGCATTAAAAATGTTTAAAATAATAATAATTAAGATCCAAATAAGTGTAATTTGCAATTGAGCAGAGAGCACATGTGATAAATTCTCCCATTGAATAATTGCTTGGATGACGACAGGTGCAAACAATCATATTTAAACGAGGTTTTTGTGCGTTTGGAATGCTTTTGGAGAGCTTGAACAAATTTTGTATTTAAAGTTATATTTAAATGCCTCTTTTTAAAATCATTTTACAAATAAATGTATACATTCAGTAACTTATTCATAGCATAAAGACAAAATAATGAATTAAATTAACATTTTATTCAGTTATTAGAAACAGTTGTATTAAATGTGTCATTTAACTGAGATGCCATCACTGAATGAGTGTCTGATTAATACCTGCTCTCCCTATGTATTACCTTTCCTGGAGTTACTTTTAGTCTAGGTAAATCGCATTAGAAGTGGAAATGAATCTGTTTACGTACTATCCTCCCAATATATTGCACAGTCTGCTAGAAATGCCTCATATGCTATATTCATTAAGACAAACCCACAAAAATGAATGGGGCTTGTATTTGGCTAATTTGAGTGACGCAATCCTCTGCACACCCTGTTAGTAAATCAGCTTCACAACTTTTTGGCAGTGGTAACAGTTTTGTTACGCATTTTTACACATGCCACCCTTTAATTGACTTTA
>OMOT01088678.1:0-30798 GCA_900312575.1 Acanthochaenus luetkenii | reverse complement strand
CAAGACCCTGAGATACTTGAACTCCTTCCCTTGGGGTAAGGACTCATTCCCTACTCGGAGTAGGCAATCCACTGGTTTCCTGCTGAGAACCATGGCCGCAGATTTAGAGGTGCTGATCCTGATCCCAGCCACTTCACACTCGGCTGTGAACCGATCCAGTGAGTGCTGAAGGATACACACTGAACACGGTATTTATAGGAAATAGTATTGAGCTATTATAGTATAGCTATTTTGGACCTTAGACCCCATTTGCGGACTTTCTACCATGAAACATGACAGTTTCAGGTTCAGTATTGCGCTTTCTAGTTTTCCTGCAGACACTGTTGTAGTGTCCTTGAGCACGACACCTAACTCCTAATTGCTCCCGTTGAGCAGGCTGGCGCTTTGCATGGTTACCTCCGTCAACGGTATGATATGCAAGTCGCTTTGGATAAAAGGATTTGGATTAAGCCTCAGCTAAATGCTGTAATGTAACCGTAAATGCTTTAGCAGTAGTAGTAATAGTGTAGTATTGACTTACGCAGACACTCGTTGGGGTCGTCTGCGGTCGCTCTCCTCCAGGGCCGGTCGTTGTAAAACGGTTTGCAGACGTTGCAGTCGTCTCCCTCAGTGTTGTGTTTGCAGTTACACAGCAGCTGTCCTCTGCTGTTCTTCACACACTCACTGGCATGGCCGTTACACTTACACCTGACGGCAGAGGAAAACACTGTTCACACCACGAAGAACAATACTCTGACGCCACTGATATCACCCTGATGATGCTGTATTACGTCATAATGGTCTCCTCTCTGTCTGACTGCTATAACACAACAGTGATCCAACCTATATCCAGTTCATGTAAGCTTTTCCATTTCCTGTAGCCCTTTCCTGGGAAAATCCTCTGCTACACAGGAAGTAATTTTTAAGTTTCCCGTTTGTTTGTAATAAACAGAAGAACTGTGTATGAGCAATGATAGACACCATGGCTGAACAGACAAAGAGGACATCCAAGGAGAAGGACATCACAACACCGGCCATAAATCTCTCCTCTCCATCTCTGTCTCCGTCTCCCCTGCACTCATCTCGACCTCCTACTGTTGATGCTCGTCATGGTTGGTGATCTAGGAGCTGAAGCTGATTCTCCTGTTAAACTCACTGGAGTCCCAACTAAATTCTCAAAATGTAAACGTAGTATAAAGGTCTGAACACATCAAGTCTTTGATTACTGACTGAAAAAGATAATTCATTGGTTAATCATTGGTTGACTTTCACTGCTATCACTTCTGGCACCTTTGAATGGAAACCGATGAAAGAGGATGAGCAGCCAAGACAGGAAGCAGCATGATTATATTTATCAGTTCTCATCAGCTGAAATAAAAGCAGCAACACTGAACAGATCTCAACTGTGCTGCAGGGAGGGGCTTCTGATCTGAAGGTGTTCAGTCCCATAGATCGTTATTATTCCTCATTAAGGGTGTGTGCGACTTTCACTAAAGAACAGTGTGATGTTTTTGCTGAATATTGTGATGGCAATATGAATTCCGATACATGCCAACACACATTTCTCCACATTTGCTTTTACAAAAAAAATCTTCAAAAGATGGCTAGGGAGAAAAAAAGATGTTAAAGCTTAAACATTTTCAGGTTGAATAAAATGAAAAAT
Source organism: Acanthochaenus luetkenii (assembly GCA_900312575.1). NCBI lineage: Eukaryota > Metazoa > Chordata > Actinopteri > Beryciformes > Stephanoberycidae > Acanthochaenus > Acanthochaenus luetkenii. The sequence continues at coordinate 29,156 of OMOT01088678.1, read as the reverse complement.
GTTCTCCCACATGTCAGCAGATGTGGAGTCCAGGGGTTCTGAGAACAACATGCAGTTTCCCGATGTAGGAATTTATAGATATAGTTTCTAGTACTGATAAGATTTTCCTTCTGTGTGGCTGTGAAGGAAAGGTTTAGTGAAGTGTCCTCGGGGAAGAGCCCCTCGTAACAAGAGAGGACTTGCTCGGCAGCCACCTTTGGCTATTGTTTCAGGAGTTGCTTGGCAGGTCGTCATGGAAAACCTGACGGCAGGAAGGAAGACTGACATTAAAGGGGTGGACTGTTCAACTGCAAAACACTGGACCGGCATCTCCAGGGTCAGAGCCACGGTGTGCTGACAGTAGATGGTGGCCCAAAACCTCAACAAAAAAATCATATTGCTAATATAGAAGTATATATTTAATCTAGTCTTTCAAATAAATGCCTCCTTCATTCGTAACTATCAGCTTTCAGCCTTTTTGCTTAAACGAATAATCAAGTTTGGAGAAGAAAAACAGGATAACTTGCACATCCAAGAGAAGACATCTAAGAGTGAAGAAATCCCGGCACACTGCTCTTGCACATATACATTTGTTAACGTTTGGGTCCACATGGACCTTCATCAGAGTATGGAAATCGCAATATGATCATTTAAAATAATTGGTGTACAAATATGTGGAAATTGTTTCATTCTTAGATAATTAATAATAAAGTGAATTTGCCCCGAGAGACCAGAACATTAACTGGTCCAATGTCCGAATGCCCATTAACTGGGTTTGAATCTGACCCAGGACCTTTATCCCATGTCATCTTCCCTCTTTTCGCTTTCGTCTTTCCTGTCTCTACAGTGTGTACCGTCCAATATAGACAAAACTGCCCCCCCCAAAAAAGAAGACTGGTTGTACTGGGCGGCTCCCAGTTTGAATGTGTAGAATTTAATGAATGTGAATCAGGGTGGAGCTGAAAGAGGAAATGGCTGATCAGCAAACCTTCCTTGGACAAATAAAGGTTCAAATCTCTAGTTTAGACCAGACAGGTGCTCCAGATCAGGACTCATCCCTTCTCTTCCGCCCCTCATGTCGGTCGGTCCGCCCCATTCCGGTCTCCTTGTAATCCAGCCCTGCCAGCCAGGAATGCCAGGAATGCAGGCTGTGTAATGGAAATCTGCTCCACATTTCAAACAGATTATGTCTATGGAGGCTCTGCAGCGGTGAAGGAAGGCAGGCAGGCTGTTTAACAGTGGGGTAATGCAGAAAGGACTTCTTATGTGGATTCCTCTGCAGACCACACAGTGACAAATCAACGCACGTTTTTCTTGCTTGAATGTAACGTTTCCTCGGTTTGTTATGAGTTGAGTGAGTTTCATGATCCGTAGGCTGGTGAAACTTGTTGAAACCCCTTTGTGAAACTGCAACAATACATGGCCGTCCATGAGATAATAAGTATTCTTGTCGTCATTCATGAAAAACTTCCCTTTTGCAGATATGTTTACATTTGAAGGGTTTGGGTATTTAGTCGCTTCCCTTATCCTGAGTGATTTAAGGGTTCAGTGTTTAGCTCAAGAACACTTGGGACAGGAAGCACTCTGTTGCTGGGATCAAACATGTGACCTTTAGGTTACATGACTGTCTCGCTAACCATCAGGCCACCCAAAAACGGTCCTGTGGGATTACAGCTTCACCTTCACAAACCTACAAATCTGATCTATACACTATACACTCCAGGACTACACATGGAAGAAGATGTAGAAGAAAAGTGGCACAAAAAGATCTTGCTGATGACTCAGGGTTGACATGTCAACTTCCTTTTCACCAAATGCTAGTCTGTCGTTTTAGATCTTCTTTATCAAATGTAAGATACATTAATTTCCATATTCCACCCAGTTTCATTTGAATTTAATATCTTGGAATCTTGCTCTGAGAGGGGTCAGAGGTCAGGGGCAGCAAGGAGCAGGGGGGATTTCAGTGGACACTTCAACAGGGCTGTTGTAGAAATCAGACCTGTGGCTTTGCCGTTATAGTACAGTCTCACCCTGCTGCCCGTACAGAGGGGTAAATATAATGAAGCTTAAAGAAAACTAATCACAAGGTGAATGAGAATGCCTACAGTATATTCCATTAAAATGGTAGGTGACTGGCCAGTCATTGTGCCGTCCTGATGTACTCAGAAAGTCGTGGTTTGAATCCCACTCATCACCTTTGTTTTTCATAATACAGTACAGGCATTTGTCTGCTTCTTATCCAGAGCCATTTACAAGGAGAGCAAAGCCAGAAACGCACTGGAAGCATCAGAGGCATTTTCAAATGCATCAATTGTTTTAAGCGTCCAAATGTGGGGTGTTTTGTGAATGTCAACCGAGGAGCAGCGCAGCTGTTTGTCATGAGGTTTCTAGAGCCGCAGTGCAAAACCACAGCTCACCATTCTGTGTCCAAGTTAGGGGAGTCGTTAGGAACTGCTTTGTTTTTAGCAGTAACAAAAATCATCAGATTTACCTTCCTCCAACAGCGAAGTCAGAGATGGCGTAGTAGTAGGATTTGAGGACCTTGGGGTCGTTGAAAACCTCGTCTCCGAACGTGTTGAGCCTGTTCAGGGTCACTCTGATATCGGTGGCCGTCACCCATTCCTGCAGCAGACACAACATGGACACACCGTTAGCTCTCAGTAACATCAGGGTGGAGAATAGACACCAGCCACTAGTACAAATACAGGGAAATAAAGTCTAGCAGCCACTTTGGCAGGTAACTAACCATCATTTAGTCTTTTTCTATTCTAAACATCTCGTTGGCTGGTAAAATAGGCAAAGTGGCCAGCAGACAAGTTAGCTTCTTTCCCAAGTTACATTACATCATTTAGCTTTTGTCCAAAGCGACTTACAGTAGTACATTTCATCAAAATTAGTCAGACCAACTATACAACGCAGTCTTTCATCAGCTAAACACTTCAATAGGAACAAGTAGCATAAAACACTTCAGTAGGAAAGTTCAGATCGCAATCTCCAGTCAACCTCCTAGGTGTGTCTGGCACAATACAGATAAAGAGTAACTCAACAGCAACCCTGTCTGACAGACTCGTGGGAAGAGAGCTGGACACAGATTCCAGAGTTAAGGCCAGCAATAGGTTTGTTTGAAATCAGCAGGGATGGCTTATCGGGGCGAAAGGTCTTCATTCAACAGAGCGAGAGCTTAGGGCAGCTGTTTAAAGACAAACAAACAGCCCAGAGCTCCCTGATCCAAACCAAACCACAGTCGATCAGATGGATCCAGTCAGAGCCCAGAACAAGGTTACGGCAGCATGGGGTTTGCCGTTTTCACAGTTACAATTTTCAGTTTCAATTACAGTGAAGGGGACAACAAATCAGGAATACGTGAATGAATGTAAACCCATATCTGTCCAACAGTGGAGCTTTCAATTGTTCTCAGGCCTAAAGCTTTTACTAGTTACTGTTAACCAAATAATCTGTAGAAGCAGTTCTTTCTCTGTTTGTTTAGCAGCAGTGGTATAGAAACATTGACATTGAAACACTACTACCACTGCTAGGGAACATGGGAAAATAACACTGAAAAGGCCCAGCACCACTAACTGACTGCTGTTTTGAACTTTAAAATGTAAATATCTTGGATTTCAAAATGTCCCTCTAAAACAGAAAGAAGTGTAGTGCTAGAATGTGTTAGGCTTTTCCAAAATGAATGTGTAGAAGTAATGTCTTTATAGTAATGGAAAATAAAAATGTTTATAGAACTGGGACCAGAGCAGGGACGGACATGAAACCAGAACTTAAATTATCCACACAACTTTAAATCACAGACAAAATACAGAGATTTATTAACAACCAGGCCTGTTACAATTAACTTGTCAATGAGGAAACAGTCGGATTTCAACATCCTCACTGTACAAGGCTGTAATTTGTTCAGAAATGTTCAGCCCAGATAAGAACAGCTCGTCTTTCTCCCTGGACAGGCGTTGAAAATACATTCAGGTCAAGTGTATCATATCGCCTACACAGGCAATGTTCTTTGCCGCCTAACTTTACACAGAAATGCTAAATCCTTCCATAACTGCCAAGAATGTGGAACGTAACAGCTGCACGGTAACGCCTCACATTTACACCCCACACCAGCATGTGATTAAAGTGGTAACATAACCGAGGGAAACCGGAAATAATGCTGACAAGTCTGTTCACCCTGCAGAGTCCAAAGTAGTAATAATAATAAGAGAGGTATAGCCGAGTGTCGTCGGCATGGCAGTGGTAACGGAGACCATGTTGGCGGAGGGTCTGAACGAGTGTGACCTTTTTTTAAGGGTGGGAAAATGGAGTTCTGTGGAGGTCAGATGAATGGACATGTATTGGCACTTAGTTTTGTCCATACAAACCCGTCGGAGTTGGTTTCCACAGCAAGTATACTGTGGCGTTTCAAGCTAGATTCATTCCAAAATGAGATATCCATTATGTGAAAAAGAACTGATACCTACTCTTGAAAAAAGTATTGCTGGTATGAAGTAAAGCACATTATGCGTTACTGTCATAATAATAATTTTGTTTACTAAACATTTGTTTATGAGTATAGAATAATTTGTGTTTTTGAAATATTGACTAATGAATTTCATGCTGCAAAGTTTTTCCAAAATGGATATATAGCACTTTGAAATTAAACCCATCATATGTAGAGTTGATTTCCCATTGCACTGTATGTGAGGTCTGTTGTCCTGTACCATGTGTGTCAGTATGTACTGTACTAATGTTCATCTGTTAGAGCTCTATTGTTCTCGGCAAATAAAGTGACTGCTTCTGGTGGACAAATGGCTCCTATGAAGAACTGTCATTTTCACAGCAGTGGATCCAACACAGCTGAACGAATACAGGGGAAACACAGCTGGTTTTTCAGCTGGCCGTTTCTCTGACTTCCTGCTGTGGTCGCACCTGAGTGTCTCTCCAGGATTCATGAAGTATAACTCATCTCTTGCATCAACCTGCCTGGCAGTCTTCCAGCAGCTATGGGTTTCTTTCTTCAAACCAAGAATCTCAACAGAGTTCCATGCTCTCGGCCGAACAGGCGCCATGTTTGAGTCAACATAGTTAAACTGTACATAACGTTTGTTTGCTATCAATCATCTGGTTTTCTTTGCCAAGATGAAATGCCTCAGCCAGGACATGTGTTTTCTTGAAGGAAGAATGCTGCCTGGTGTTTGTAATACCTCTGGTAATCAGAGAAATTAAGCTGAACGGATCGCAGGGCGGGGAGAAACTAATGCAACAGCTACATTCTGTTTTCTGAACATACGTTTCTGAATCTATTGCAGCGCAGGAAGCTTACATTCTGTCTACAGGATGCAGCGGCTGGTAAATCCAAAAATCTACCAGTTACTTTCACAATTTTACCAGAGAACTAGATGTTTAGAATAGACTAGGACTTCAAATTATGGTTGGTTACCTGCCGAAGTGGCTCCTACAGTGGACTGACTAAAGCTTCAGCAGTATTTGGCTGGGTGTAAAGAGATGACAGACAGCAGGAATGTTAGAGTCCAACAAACAACCATCCGTCTGACGCCTTGGACAGGCAGCCGCTCCAAAAAGAGTCCTGGGCTTCGGTATAAATAGCTATATGTCAACAAGTCAAATAAGGAAGCATATGGCAGCAGGGCTAAATTTGTTCATTTGAAGGAGGTAGAGCATTACAGATGGAAAAAAAGGAAAGGTGGTTCACACAGCAGGAGGATCAACCTCAGCCTTACTTTACGACTCTCTCGCAGTAGAACAGAGCCGAATAAGCTTCGATTCCTTGATGAAAAACATTACAGTATGATAGTATAGTTGTGATAGTGGGACTGCAGTGCTGGAGAATTAAAACACTCCAGAGAGACGAGGAGAAGCCCACTGCTTCCCAGTCATGGAGACTGAAATACCAGATCTATCTGTGTAATGTGGAAACACAAACATACTAGGGAGGAGGGAGGGAGTTAACATGGGGAGGGATGGGAAAGAGGAAAGGAGAGATGGAGGGGGTGAAGAGGAGAAGAGTGAGACAGAGTGAGTGTGAGACAGAGACAGACAGACAGACAGACAGAGCTCCACATAAACATCTCCAGCTGCATCTCCACCGAGCCAAACAGTCTGTGCTGCTGTGGGAAACCTGGGAGTGTCGCCTAGCAACATGTCGCAACACTTGGCATTCATCTGGACGGCCAGCAGAACAAGCTGCTGAGATTATAACGGCTAAAACACTTGAGCCCTGGAAATAAAAGCTACGGTTCCACCATGCAGGAGCGGAACAGGAAGGAGAAACAAGACACAAAGTAACACAAACTAATATAAAGAAACAGAAAACAGTGGTCATCAACCTGGAGGTCAGGACCACCCGGGGGGTCATGAGGTCTAGACAGCAGACCGCTCCACTCGGTTAGCTGTCTTTCAGTATCTTAACGTATTAGCCTGTTAGACTAAATGTTTATTTGGAAACGCCCAAATTTAAAGCATCATTAAAGTTTGGTCGAGGTTTGGGTTGTGTCGTTTCTGTAAGTTGTTTTGTCATTTTATACAAGGTCTCGTTCGTTAGTGTGACTGAGACTTGTTTCTCCGTGTCATGTACAGTGTGTGTATGGGGAGAGAAATAAACATGATCTTGGATTATCAAGTTTTAATCTACGGAGTAACTATTGAAGATATCTCACCAATATTTGGAGTTACATCATGACAAGCTAACTACACAACCCAAACCTCTACCAAACTTTAATGATGCTTTAACTCCACACCCGTTACGTAACACCCAGCACATTTTGCACATCCTGTATATGCACCAGAATTTCCCCTAGGAAGTGCAATCTAATCTAATCTAAGATTATAAATTCACATATTGGTTTTCTTCATATTCTCATTTCTGTTCTCTTATTTTCATATCAGATATTGTTGCTGACCGCTGAAAACCTTGAATCTCCAAACCATCACCAGTTAAAAGAAAAAAGTACTTCATTAAAATACATTTGACCTATAATTTCCCCAAGTGGATCAATAAAGTGCAATCTTATTTTATCTTTTGTATCACCATAATCACAGGGAAGAGCCCTAAGGGTATTTTTGATATACTCTGCTCTATAACCAGGACAGGAAACTAACTTGTTTGTCTACATGCTACAGTGGCTGGGAAATCCCATAATTCACCAACCATGCTCTCTACTTTATGATCATTCCTGGTCCCAGCAGTGGAGTGATGTGTGTTCACCGTGGGACTAAAATGAGAACCAACTACAGAAACAAGGGGGAAATAAACACTGTGTTCCTCTGGGGGGAAAGGAACTTATTTATCCAGAGGCCACAGTGGCTGAGAAATCCAAACGCATCACTAACTTATTTTCACATTTCTACCAGACAAATACAGGACTCCAAATGATGGTTGGCTACCTGTAGAGTAGAATACCTTTACTAGTATTTAGCTGCACTGGATGAGCAGAGAGCTTAGACATGATAGATAGTGGGGACGTTAGAGACCAACAAACATCGTTACACAATACTGTTCCTGTCATGTGTCCATGTCATCTGTTGTGTTCATGTTCAGGTTGTACTGTAGATTGTCCTGTGTTGTAAATGTCAGAGGCACTTTTCATCTGGAGAATTAATTCTGCCAGTCTGGCTGGGTGGTAACAGAAAGGAAAATGGACTGTATTACCATTTACTATTTTTAATTGTAACAATTGATCTGGCTGGTATTACAGTGGAAAAAGTTACCAGTAAACTCTGAAATGCCCCTCGCTACTGTGGATCCAGTGGAGAGAAAAGCTAGTTCCCTGCCCTGAGGAACACCATGAAGACTTCCTGTTTATTTAAAAAAAGAAAATAAGCTTAACAACAGTTTCAGAAAATGTCAAAACAATTACAAATTGTGGTGACCTGCTTGCTCACCAATGTTCTAAATCGAATCATGGACACCTAGTTTCAATGTACCCTGCAGGGCATTCCATGAGTCACAGGAGCTAAAGGCAGATCCACGTTCCAGGTTCAGTACATACTCTAGGTGCTCTAAGTGTAAGCCAATCACTGGATCTTATACCATAAGGTGCAGAGGTCCATCCCCACAGTATAACTGGACAGCTCGCACCATAAAACATCTGGTTGATTTTCTCCGGCACTCACCTGCAGGACGGGGCTGTTGTCGAAGTTGTAGGCGCTGGGTCGCCCCTCCAGGGTGGAGAAGGCCACATTGCCGCCGGTGAGAGGTGAGATGTCACTGAAGTCGTCTGTGCAGAGCGCCTGCTGCTCGTCCTCGCCGGTTCGGATGAAGCCACGGTTTTTCTTCTGGTAGGTCTTCCCACAGGAGCCACTGTAGAACTGGTAGGGAAGCCACGGGCCGTCCTCGCTGGTACGCTTGTAGATGGCGAAGCTCTCCGGACGGCTGGTGTGGAACTTGAGGCGAACGTACGTGATGTCAAAGGACTTGCCTGGAGAATGAAGGAAAATATGGGATATTTAACATAACAGGTGCTGAAAGGGGCGTTAAAGTCCCCATGAAAAGAACTCCCATTACTTTTACTTCTTGGAAAACAGTCAGTCAGAATTCAGTCATCCACAGCGGAGGGAGTTACGTCTTTTTAAACCCCAGCATGGAGGTTCAAACTGTGACAGGGTTTCCGAAGGCCTCCTATGTCCGCCAGTAATACTAGAGGCCTTCTTCTGAACATACTTGGCGTGTCTGAGCAGGCTAGGAGCTGCAGAGAGGATGAACACCAGACTATATATGCACGAACAGGGGGGAAATGTTATGGGGAGACGTCATTCACTGTGTCAAGAAATGACACCATCTTTCAACCGGGCGACGGGGGGTACGGCTGTTTGCTCTAGCAAAGAATTTGCTCTCTAAACAGCTCTGCTGAAAGGGGCCTAGACAGGGGGCCATTGTGTCGAGAGCAAATATAGGTGAAGCCATGTGGCTGGCTGATAATATTGATGTGACAAATACAAAAGGGATTGGTATATTGCAGGAAACAATGAAGCAACTGCAAACAAACGGGTTTCCTCCTCTCTAGCAGTCCGAGTGTGTGTTTAAGTGCGTGTGTGTTGTCACGGCCGCCATGACAATGAACTTGATGACTTCTGAGGAACCTCTGTTGACCAGACAAGCTTCACAGGTCAAGGTTAATTAGAAGCAGTATATTTTACTTAAGGGTGTGGTTTTTGGGAAAGAATTCAAACAACGGCACAACATCCAAGTTGAGACTGAGGTGTTGGATTTGAATCTCATCAAAGGATCGTCTGATGAAACATGACAAGAGCTTTAGTTCTACCCAATCCTCAACCTAACATCTGTGCAAGCATAAACATCTTTTCACATTGGAAACTTCTCTCAAGCCACGCTGGCCTTAGATCAAAGTGCCGGCGTGAAGCGTTTTATGAATAGGCCATCTTAAGAGGAACTCAGCAGTTGGGGAGAGACCTCAGCCACTGGGAACAGACTCTGTCATTGACAGCTCATTTAGAAAAACGCCCCCACATCCCCGCAAACAAGACAAATAGCTTCTGTTGGCAAAGCAATCAAGTGGCCAAGCAGAGAGGCAAACAACAAAGAGCCCCGTCAGCGGTCACCAACATGGAGGAAGGAGGCAGAGGAGACAAAAGAGGCTTCAGTGGTGAATACAGGTGGCTGCAGGGACGGGGGGCTTCATATTAACAAATCAGAAAATATGAAGAAACATCAGTTGTCAAACAGCAAACAACACCACTGGCTTCCCATGGGAACAGAGAGCGCTGCCCTCTTCCTAACTGGGAGTAACTTGTAACATTTAGACAGCATGCGTTTCCAAATACTTACTTTCACAAACAACTAAGACAAAGGAAAAACATAAAACCTCTACTACTGTGATAAAAGCTGGAACCATCTACACTGATGCAGGAGTCACACTGGAAGTGTACTTTAACTAATGCAAACGATGAAGTGGGAGTAGCATTATTGGAGCTATGAATGCCAGTCATCCGTGGGTTTGCCCAGCTCTTTTGGCCCGCAGAAGTCTGCTGCATAAAGCCAAGAGGAATTCCGGCTCTTCTTACAGAACAATTGGTGTATTGATGAGCAAAATATTTTTTACAGTTGAGAGCGCAAACAAAGGCTGGGCTGTGGGACTTCTTGTGTCCCCCCATATGATGGAGGGATATGAAATCTAGGAGTAGAAAAAAAGAGAAAAAATCACTCAACACGAGCAACCAAGGGAAAAGAAACACCAAAACTGCAGTTTCATAGTTTTCCCATGACAGCAGTGATATGAACAACCGTTACACTGAGTTCAACTTGGGCCTAAACAAGTCACCATTAAACTCCCAAACTAAACAGACAAGAGCTCTCCAATCCACACCTGGGTCAACAATACAAGAAGGCTTTCAGCTGATTACAGAGCAACATTTAGGATCCGTTAGGGATTATGCACATGAGACTTAAAGGACAAGCGTGATTTGAGCCAAACATACCAAAGAACGTTATGGCAATAGTCAGTTTGTGCAGATTTAAGTTCTCACTAAACCCTACTAGACTAATCTACACAACCGAGAACAAACGCTCCAAAATGATTTTACACATAACTAATCAAGTTCTCCCAAAAACTAAGCTGCTAAGATAATAGTCAATTAACTGGTGGAGGTTTAAGCAGACCTAAGCCTGCCATTGTAGAGCGCTGACCCTTTGAAACTCTTCCCAGGGGGCCCAGGCTCAGGTTTTAAAATGTAAAGACCCTTCCTTTGAATGACAGTGGAGAACTTGGGGAGGGCCTGCAGCCACCTGCCCACTCTGTGTCATGGTGGGATGGGGGGGGGGTTTAGGGTTAGGAATGCGTTTCCGCTGGGCAGATTGACCCCGGACGAAGGGAGAGAAAGACTCAACAGAGTAGAAACAGAGGAGAGGCGACACACAGACTGTCCATGTCAAGAGAAAAAGCCGTGTTGGGAGTTTTTCCTGGTCAGATATGGAAGCCCATGCAGGGATAAAAAAGACGACGATTGGTTGGAAATGACAGACTAGATTTTTTTGAAGACAAGCTGGGGGGAGGAGGCTGGCCTTCAATCGGAAAACCTGCGTTCAAACTCCGGTGACGGCAAGCGTCCACTCTGCTTTGGTGTCCTCGAGCAATACATTAAATCCCTACCAGCTCCAGGGCTGCTGCTCTGTAGGTGACCCTGACCTCTGACCTCCCTGTGGAGGGCGGCAAGAGAAAAAGAGAATTTCCCTACAGGGAGCAATAAAGTATCCTGCTCTCTTGGTACATACGGTACAGTTGTGTTCACACTTGAATCGTTGATCCGTTCCGGGGGACGGAACGCAGTGTTCACACTAGCCAAACGATCTAGGAACGTGCTCGGAAACGGCCCCGGGTCCGTAGTGTGAAACCGCCCTTAGTGTCCCATGATGATGGAAATGTTTCAAAGGCTTTTCTGCACTCCCAAGAAGAACATTCTGTGGGGAACACTGACACACTCTTCCAGAAGCAGACAATTCAAAGTATGGATATATTTCCCAGCCTTGGGACACATGGGACTATACTTCACATGTTAATCTGAAGGCAGTGTCATGTCTGCCTTACATTCTCCAACCTTCTGTCCAACCACACTCTGGTTTCCTCTGGTCTATCCTGTCATTAGAGCCGGAGTGGGGTGGTGCCGCAGCGTGTTCAGACCTGTCGGAGGACAAACCTCACAAGACCACAGCTATTCAACCGCCAGCTATGAGAAGACTTTCATAGCAGAATAGGAGACATTCCAGGTCCGCTTGTGGTCTCCGACAATTTCATAAAAGTTGTAGACAGAAGGTTAACTATCAAAAGGTTACAAATCTATTGTTTCATTCCAAAATGACATCCAACATTTGAAAAATATGAAGCCTATTGAGAAAAATTAATGCTGACATGAAAAGTAAAATACACAAATGATTACCTCAAAATTCCCTCCGTCTTATTAACTTGAATAATCTTCCACCATTTGTTTTATTTTTATTTTTCCTTTACTTACTTTCATGCCAGCAATCATTTTGTGACAACAGGGCTAGAGGGTTGAAATTATAACCACATTGAAAATAGCTTGCTTCTGAAAGAATGTGTGTGTTGTAATATAATTGTATTAACATGCTGTCAAAGGTGTCAAAGGGATGTTATTGGTGAACTTGGGGTCTTTCCTCTTGAAACAGATCAGTTTTACAGGATAAAATCATGTGTTTTCCCAAATACTGAGCAATGAACAGATACTCGTTTTTCTCCCCCAACATGAATGAACATAAGAGTTCTTATGTTCTTATCCTCGCTGTCAGGATGCAGAGAAACAGATGTCGGCCTTCCCAGGGAGAAATGTCAGAAGTATATTTTAACGAGGAAGACGTCCTTGAGGAGTACAGAGTAGGCCAGGGGAGGAAGAAACTACATCACCATGAGTTCAAATAAGGCCACTGAGAAGAACTAATGAGCCTCTGTTGTCCTTGAGGATGTGGGGCTGCTGGGTACTGAGAAAACCTTCCTTCAGCAGCAGTTGGTTTATCACTATAAAGCTGCAGCCGTCTTATCAGACAAAATAACAATGTGGGGCGGCAACAGAGCAGAGTGTCCCATCCCCACTAACTGAGACACTGTAGATCAGTGTCCAATCATAAGCCAAGGAGGGACAAAAGTCTGCAGATTTTCCTTCCAACCAAACGTTACACCAGCTAATTTCCCTGATCAGTTGCTCCCTCTCTGCTTGAAGGTGTATCAGTGAAACCAGCTGGTGTAGTGGTTGGTTAGCAGGAAAACATTACATTACATCACATTACAGCATTTAGCAGACGCTTTTCTCCAAAGCAACTAACAATAAGTACATTTTAAACCAGGCGTATATCGCAGTCTTCATTGGCTAAGCTTTCAATAGAAATAAGTAGCATTCATGATATTTTTTGGCTCTCATGGCACATGATTGGACACCACTGCCATAGATTCTCCCCGTTTATCCAAATGTAATTGTGGTGTCAGTTTAGTCACTGGTGGGAAATCTGCAAATCTGAAAACTGACCCAAACACACTAAAAGAAGAAGACATTTAGTTTACCGACTGGGTGATGAAGTACTCAACATTCAAACCTCTCGTTGCCATTTGGGGCCGTCAATGTGCGAAAAAAGCCTAGTGCAGCTTTAACAAGGCAAGACCTTGGTCCTGCAGCTCAATGGGTAGAGCAAGGCACACTAACGCTACCAGGGTTGGGGGTTCAATTCCCACTGAAGCCACCCATGCCTAAGATATATAAACTCATGAAGCACATCTGAGAGCATGAGAAACCAGTTCTTTGCATTCCTTAAAGAGTGCTGACATCCTCGAATTAGACGAAGCTGGTATGTTTAGCTGTTGGCTATTCGCTCAGCAGTCTCTCAGCACATCTGTGAGTCGTCTTTACATGAGAATTAGATAGAGGAGTTGATTGGCTGTTGGATAAGTCATCATTTACATCTCATCAACAAACAAAGCTGACGGCTTGAGGCCGGAGATGAGCAGAATAATTCACAGATTATAATACGATTTTACGTTTTATGGTTACAAGAATATTGTAACTGACCTTTGACCACCTTACTATTGGCTGCTCGTAACGTTGGTGATGTAAGACTAAGCTTATTCTACAGTTGCACTCATTTTAAGTCGCTCTGGATTAAAAAAACTAATAATTGTGATTGAAATACAGCAAAAAGATCCCAGAGCTCGTTTTCTCCCCAGTATTGCTCAACATTTAGTCACTGAATGAGAGTATAACTGACTAGCTAAAGGTGGCCTGGCTGCCCTGCCTCGATCTACATTCCTGTAATCCCCTTCCAGCTAGCGGAGCAGAGCCTCAGGGTCGGCCCTGAGAGGAGGGATTACAGTTGTTGTGGGGTGGGATAATATCCAGGGGGAACGCCTCGGCCCGCAGCATGGTCCAATTAAAGTTCCTCCCATGACCTCATCGCATTCTTCACTTGCAAAATGAACAATGACCGCTTTGACTTTTAACGTGTGGGCATGACCGATACTCGCTCTCTCTTTTTTCTGTTTCATAATTCTCACCCATCTGCTCGTGGAGAAATGTACAACATCTGTTGAGCTCTCCACTCCCACAGGCAGTGGTGGTACGCTGGCAGAAAACAGAAACCAACTACAGTTTCTGGACAAACTGGACATATCCATTTTCCCCCTACGCATCTCAGTCTACATTTACATTTGACATTTTAGTCCATTATCTTATGATCATCCAAATTACAATGAAGCAGTAGAAAAATATAAAATTCCTACATTACCAACATTACAAGCTACCAACAGTAAGGAGGTCAAGGGTCAGAGTATTCCTGTGAGAAATGCAGAGTGAAGAAATAAAAGCCATGGAGATGTTTTTTTTTACACTTTCAGTTTGGAAAGGCAACATGTCAATGTTTTATGTTTTGTATATCTAGTAGTAACATCTTGGTGGATGCAATGAAGAATTAACGTTATCGTCATCAACCTAGACAATTTCCTCAAAGACGCCTCAGGTGCGGTGGGACATTACCACCTGAATACTGGTTAATTTAGGTGGCAATTCATCTGGTAAGTCTACTCTCCACATTGTTGTATATTGCTGGTCTGCAACTGCAACTCGATGCTGCTTTCTTAGCCATGTCTCGATGGAAAAACAGATTCTTCATCTTAGTGGAACTAACCTGGTTAAATAAAAGGTTCAATAAGAAAAATACACGTTCCTGTCCTGTCTCTGAGTCCTACCAAAGCTTAAGCATATCCAGGTTCCACTGTCAAGTACAGCCTAAACCCTTTAGGAGGAACTAAACCAAACCACCAACGCTAAACACCTTGGGTGCCCAGGCCAGGACCCTGTGGGATCCCAGACACCATGTTCCTCTCCCAACAGGTTAGGGTTAGACAAGCAAACGTCTCTCAGAGATAAAAGTGCTGAACAAATTGAGATGTTTTGGAGCGGGTGAGGGAGGGCAGAGCGTGACTGAGGAATCTGAGGAATGCACGGGAGTTCATCAGGCGAGGGGCAGCTAGTCTGTGGCTAACTGTCAGCCACCGGCTCATCTCTAAAACAAACCATTTATCTCCGATACTCTATTGATCCCAGGAGGAGAAACGGGTATTTTCACTAGGGAGGTCAGAGGTCAGGGTCTGGAGCTGGTAGGGATTCAGTGTCTTGCTAAAAGACTCTTCAGCAGGGTGGGGGTTTAAACCCAGGGCTTCCAGTTAAAGGGCAGTTTACCTAATCACTATACAACCCTGCTGCCACTTCCAGCTAGTGTCGTGATTCACTGGGAAACCTCGCCTCCCAAAGGGCCTTTCCCTACTCTGCAGACTGTGACCTGGCCTATCACAGATATGTATATTTAGACCACTTACTATTGGCTGCATGTAATGTTAGCTATCTATGGATAAGAGTGTGAGCAAAATGACTAAAATGCTACAATGTCAAATCCTGTCGAGATTAGATTTTTAGATGTGAATGCAGGTGTTTTTAAACAGTGGTTGTGACTTCCTCAGACTACGGTTTGAGTTCATAAGGCAAACCAGAGAGAAACCAGGCTAACGCTGTCAGCAGTTATACATTAACAATCCTGTAAATGTATAACCTGGTCCTATAGGTTGGAATGTCTGCCCTAATAGCCTTGTTTGGTTTTCACACATGAACAGGTCTCTTGATATAATTCAGTGGCAACAACTGTTGGCTTTCAGGACAAATATGCGATCTGCAGGAAACCTGGGCACTCCTTATTCTTGGTTGCCTGCAATGTAGAGATGTAATGTTGTACTCGTTGTAGGTTGTTCTGCATGAAAATGCCAACCTTTATGGCTAAAATGTAATATTAAGCCTGCAGATCAAACCCCAATAAAGTGGACAAATTAAAGCAAAAATCCACATACAGTACATCCAGTGAACCTGACTCAGCCCAGAGAAGCTGTCCTTCCTGTGGTAGGATGACAAAGCTATCACCTTAATCTCTTCTTCCGTTTGATAAACACAGCAGCCGGTGGGCTCCGATTGGAGGAGGGGATTCAAATGGAAGCTGGCAGACTGGTGGTGGAGTGTGGCTGAGGTTATCCTGTGGTGTGTGTGTGGTTCAGTTAGGGTTGAGAACAGACCAACTCCAGGCCTGAATCAGTAAGAACATTCTGGAATTAGAGGTGATAAGAGCATGCCAGAATCAGCAGGCTTCAGAAAGCTGTCTGTCCATCTATCCTAGTCTATTGTAAACATCTAAGAGAGGAGGTAATGATAGTCTTCAAATGGTTAAGGCCGCTGCCCCATCATTACTCATTCAGGACTTGGGGTTTTTATTGTCTGTTTGAAAGAAAACAACTAGCCCTCTTAGAAAGCCTGCAGTTGTCTGGAGAAGCCCAGCGCTTTTGGCCAGTGACTGGTTTGAATTCACCCATAGTATCAATCCACAGTAACCTGGGGATATCTGGGACCAAAACCACATGATTTGCCAGATGTCCCCTTTCATTAGGAACTGCTTGGAGTTGAACCTGAAACACAGGTTTGATAGAAATCATTATTAATCATCGTTATTGTGAAGGGGTGATCCTTCATTTGAAAGTGAAGAAAAACAAGATATCTTTTCATCATCGACTTGATTGACAGAGATCTTCATCCATGTGTTGGCAATAATTGAAATTGGAGTTGTATCGCTTCCAAACATTGGAGCAACACCTATTTGGGACACAGTGACATGAGAAAGTTGAACATTTATTTTCCACGTATAACCAAAACTTAACTTTAAGAATATAGCAGCCCAAGCACTAAAAATAACATTACATTACGGCATTTAGCAGACGCTTTTATCCAAAGCTACTTACATATCATATACAGTACAAACCTACATCACCATATACTAATTACATCATACACATACTACACACAAGCACATGTCTTTGGACCCAAAACATCCAGAATCTAACCAGATTAGTTCAGAGCAATTTAGTCAACAAGAGGACAAAACCTCTGCTCTTCTTTTGTGCCCTTGATAGAGATCTGAGAGACACAAAGCAATGGTCTGTTTGGCTAAGCGTTAATTACTGAGGCCACCAAAGATGCCGTTACTCAATCCAAAGGTGTTACAACACAAGGACGTCAGGAACAAACGGAAAAGGCCTCAGCGTCCATATTAACAGAGACAAAAGACCCCAGCAGGACTCAGGAGGAACAATTTGCTCAGTGTCCCTCCAATCCCCGCCCAGGCAAGTCAAGACAAACCTAATCAATGTCCTTCAACCAACGGCACCATGAGGCAGGCCACTGGTTCCCAAAGCGGGGTCCAGGGACCCCCAGGGGTCCTTGGGAGGCTTCCAATGGTCCCCAGCAAAATGAAGAACACTTTGATCATTATTCTTTCACTCCCTAGAGGTTAACACAATGACAATGTGGTAATAATTCATATTTGGCTCCTGGCACCAGTTTGTCAACCAGTTTAGGTGAACTGGAATCCAGTTCAAGCCGTGCTGGTCTGTTTGATACTGTTGAATGTTTTCAGCTGTTTGACTCTGACTGCTGCAGTCAACTGGCAAGAGCCAGTCTGACGCTCTGTCTATTTAAATCCGCCTTCTTTTAACTCTTCCGATCTACACTAATCGCCCACTGGAGGCGACGCTGAAAATGAACTGAATGTCTATCAAATTCAATATTGAACTCAACCCTTTGCAACAGTATTTAAGTAAGCTAGTATAGTTGACATTTTGGTTATTGTGACAACAGTAGCACTGTCACAGGGACACAATGGCAGTAATCCAGGAGGATTCTCCAAAACCCAGAACAGAAAAGGACACACAGCCTGACAATACCTCATCTGCAAATCTTCGGCTTCAAAAAGACCACATCAGTCAGGGATCTCGCAGACGTCTACATCTTAGACATAAACAATCCTAACAATGAACTTCTTCAGCTCTGTGACAATGTCCGTGCTGGTAGAGAGCAGACTGCCTGAGGACTTTTACTATCTGCGTCTGTCATCTGAAACATTAGGTGGGGAATTAAAAAACCTAACTGAGTCTCATGGAGATCCGATCTTCATTTGTTCCGCTTGGTTTGAACCTTTTGAAGTTCAAGGGGTGTGTGAAGTAAATATATTAATATAAATAATATTAACTATCTTTGGCCCCATGCTTACAGAATACAAACATTTTAGAGGATGCAATCTTCTGTGTTTTTTCAAATGAATAATGGACATCCTGTATATTACACCATAGTTTCTAGTCTTAGGTCTCTGGTTTCAGCTTTCGCTTTGCAATGAAAGCCTCCAATTAAATCCCCTGCTGCATGTTTACACTCTCAAGCCTCTTACAGCAGGTTTACAGAAGAGGTCACTGAAACGTTCCAGTGTTGACGTGCAGAAAACATCAGCGTAACGCGTCAAACCAATTTTCAACATAATTAGATACAATGTCCAGAGCTCTGGTTTTCCTCTCTTAAACGGAGCACATCCGGATGCGTGTTTTAGCACTGATGTCAAGACATACAACAGCTGCATAAACAGTTACTGAAGTCATGCCAGAGCTCATGTCCGGCCCTCCTCAAATAGCACTCCACACATGCGTGTGTGTGTGGGGGAGTCGACATGGAGAATCTTTATGTGGGACGTCCACCGCTACTTCCTCTTTCCTGACACGTCTGCCATCGATGCATTACAGTCGAGCTGGGAAAAGACCACCAGCCAAATGCTGCTCAATTTTGACTGTGGCTGGTAAGTTAAGTTGGTAATAAATTAGTTCATAAGATCAGTGCAGTGTGCAGACTCTCATTAGTCCAGCACCTGTGTGAACTCGGATGTGCCTTCATTTGACTTTTACTTTGGTAACGTAAGTCTACCAGCTACTTAAACAGGTAATCAGTCATCATCTAGAGGTTTCTACTCTAAAAATCATATTATGCTGATGAAATAATGAAATGGACTTATTTGGCTGGTAGAGTAGTGGGAACAGCTGGTGTCTGTAAAACACCATGGCTACTGGATGACAACATGTCCTGATCACAACAGCATCACTGCATATCACAACGTTTCGACAAAGTTTCGCGATTCTTGTTTTTCTGTAGTTAAACCAGCAATACGCGAGGAGAGGAAATTGGAGGTCTTATCATCCAACATCTCTATCAACTATGCAATTATCAAACTCAGGTGGAAAAGATGAACAAAGGCTCTGACTATCACATTTCAAGCAGTGTGTATAAATCAGTCTGCGAGTCGGCCACATTCCCCATAATTATCTGTTTACTACTCTTTGCAGAGGGCTTTGAAAGCAACTCACTTTTTACCCCCTTTCCTCATCCACAAGTGGCTCCCGACAGCAGGGCTAAAATTACCCTGCATGCATCTGCATGTCTGTGTAATGCATCGCTCCTCTTTCACAGACTGAACGCCGTCTATAATAATAGAAAACCCCTCTCCCTCTGGCATTTAATCATTTCCTGGGAACAGCAAATCACACTTTCTCAATGGAGACCAAGACCATGGACTTCCTATTAGCTTCCTCAGAGGTCAGGAGCTTCTCTGTAAGCCAAGTATGGCCAGATCAATTCCCACAGAGTTTCACCCCCACTTTCTTTCCAGGAAGGAAGTGGTTCGTTATGTCAGTTCACAGTGCGGTGAAAGGGCAAACGGAGCCTGGTGGCAGATCTAGGTCGCCAGCCACTTATCTTGTGTCAATACTGGAAGTTATACAACTGTCTCCAAGAACATGCCAACATATAGGAGCTCCCTGGACCAGTCAAGGCTGGGAAACCACTTCTTAAGACTATCAACTGCTGAAAATTATGAATCAATATGGTAATTGCAAAGATTCTACCTCACTTTACTTCCTAATCCTGAAGATCCAGCATTTTGGAAATACAAATCAAAGTTGAACACTCGCGAGATACAATCATCAAGGCATCTATCCTCTGAGCTTATCAAAAAGACCAGATATGAAAACAAATCCCAGTTGAATGAAACCAGGACCAAAGAACCAACCAACAGAACTGATTCAGTCACATTTATCTATTTAACACAAACTGGCCTCTTATATTGTACAAACGTTCTTTGAAATAAGATAACAGAGGAGACATCTTCCCCCTAACACACAAATCACAAGAATTAAACCCAACACCTCCTCAGAGCAGAAGAACGTGTTGACTTTACCTGGGAGATTGTATCTCAGCAGATACTGAATTAGGACTTGTTTTGTCTAAACCTGCATGGGCCGAGTCTGAAAGAAAGAAAATAAAAACCGAGGCAGAACTGGGCTAAGTCACTGGGAGCACATCCCCCATATTATATTGTGACACACAGGTGAAATAGCTAGAGAAACCCAATGAGACGGTCACAAAGTGTGTTTGTGGTCTCCTCCTTGGTGAGCAAAGTGAATATGTGCTAAACAGTCTTCTCTGCATCAGCTGAGTGCAGTATGTCTGGATATGGGACGGTTTCTGAAAGTGAACACAGCTACATGGAGTGAAACGCTCAAGGCAACTGTTTCGTTGACTTCATCATCAGGATAAGGACTGATGCCTTCCATCAGTAGAACCAGGGCAGGACACGCGTGTTTTCATCTACATCACAGCGGTTAGTGATCTCCAACATTCCCTGACAACGGCTAAACCAGCTGAAACATGTCGGCTTATAATATTAAAGCTTCATCAGTTGCTGAGACTGAAACAAACATTTTCATTCCTTTGGTTCTTATTGATTTATGCACCTTGTAGGAGCTGCAAAGCTGTGCCTGGTTAAGTTTCCAAACTTCATCAGTGTGTAGAAGTAGTGGAACAAATCGGCCCCACAAAGGCAAATATGCAACTTTTAGCGCCTTAAGCATGTTAACTTCGCAGCTTATGTTCAGAACTATAATGTCAAAGTACATATCCGGTAAAATCCTACACTGCATAGAGGTGGCTTTTATTTGCAGAGATGAACTGGTAATTACAGTCATTGCATGAGAAACATGAGTTACAACATAGCAATGTCTTGTATACAGTATGTCAATGACTCTTCAGGAGCCGTTAACGTTGTTAAGTTTGATCCAGATGTCAGGAACAATACAAGGTATAATAAGCAATTGTCTTGTACGTACGGGGTTTAGGACTTAATGTGAATAAGGGCAGGACACTGAGGGTCTAAGGCTGGTGGTGCCGGGTAGTTTAGGCCTTGTAGAATAGTTAGGGCTATGGCTTGCTAAAATTTGTTTGTTTGTTGCTTTGTTCTGTTTCCGTGTTTGTCTTATATTATTCTGTAATTCCTCCGATTGTTGTTCAGGTAAATCTAGTTGGCTCATTTTCTGTAAAGTCCTTTGAGACAGACACGCTGTGATAAAGGGCGATATAAATAAATGAAACTTGACACACTTTCTGGAAAAAGGGACAAGAAAAAACATTCACAAGTTCTAACATGGCTAAACCAAAAATGACAGCATGGTTCTAGTCAGTGTGGTTAGCAGCTTAGAGGAAGCTATCTAGACCCAAATCACTAATTAAACAAATCAAACAACCAAATCCATTTCTCCATTTGCCTCTAGCTTATGCACATCATTCAGTAAGAAAGGGTGTGAACACTGGCTGTAATAACTCGTGCTGCATGTCTGAGGGCTAAAGGCTAATGAGCTTATGAGCTGTATGCTGCATTGTTTCCCTTATATGCACCTAGCAGCGGCAGTACAACTCCATCCTAGGAGAAACACTGTGCTGGGTGTGCTGGGCTCCCTGGGGAACCACTTAGCATCACTTGTCCTACTTTCTCCAGTGAACAAAACGTATTGTGGGACTCCATGTGATGAAATACCAACGGTCAAACTGGTGTCACATGCCAACAGTGTTGGCCCTGGGATTCCTCTGCATCCATTCAAACACACTGGGAGAGTGTAGTCTACATTTTGAGTTGAACTGAGGCCTATCTGGAGTGATGTACACTGACGGTTCAGCATCTTGCTGAAGGACGTTTCACCAGGCACTTTGACTCTTCAACCAGCCAAGTATGATTTTGAGCCTCCACATGACGGTTGGTATCTTACCAGCCACAGGCAAAATGTACCAACATCTGGCTGGTAGCTGGTAGTCATTTCCCCACTCTGTGTAGAATAGTGGAACAAATCGGCCCCACAAAGGAAAGTATGCAGCTCTGACCGCCTTAATCATGTTAACTTTACAGCTTTTCATCAAGTGAAAAACCCAAATACCTGTTGAGAGGCAGAGCTGCTCGGCAATCTACCATTGTCTCTGTTGTGTCAGGGTTGGACGGGACTTGCCATGGCTCTGCCATGCGACAGTCCACCAGCAACGTGAAAGGACGGCCCTGAACCAAACACAGGCCTTTTAATTAGCACACAGCAACAAGAATGTTAAGTTTCGACTTCAAAGTAAACACTGATGACTGGGACAGCAAACACAGGCCAGCAGTTAAGGATCCTTAACAATACCATCAGTGGGTGAATCTCAAGTGTAATTCCTCAAAGAAGAAACGAGAATGAATACAATTAGAGAGAAAGGGAGGTAGGGAGGTAGGTAAATAAGAGGACCGGACGGATTCAAAGAAGGGGACACCCACCCCCACCCCCGCGCCCGTAAAGACAAAAAGACAAAAGAGTTTTGTGAGGTTGTAGGGCTTGAGGTGGGGAAGGTGGGGAGCCGTCACCCACCCCTCAGATCTAAAGATAGGACCCTGTCGTCGTCTCAGACTGGGGGTCCTTTGATTTGGGGGGTTAGTCAAAGTCTAAAGCGAACTGCCAAATTTGAAATTCCTGAAATAGCTGCATTATTTTTGTTTCACCCCCCCCCCATGATTCCTACGGGGAAAATCAGTACTGGTTTGATTGGGAAAATCATGTTAATTTACATTACAAGTGATTTATTTGACTTCCAATGAGTTCAACAGTAGAATAAGCTTCAGTTCCTAGATCAACAACATTACAAGCAACCAAAAGTGAGGTGACCGGAGCCTGACAAGTAGAGGGAAGAAATATTCCTGTGAGTCTAGAATGATGGTAGAGAAATGACGCGTAAAAAGAAAAACCTCACTTGAGTTAGTAATGGATCTAAGGATATTTGTATCATTCATTCAAGCAGTAACAGTTTGAATAATCACAAACTAATGTAGGCATCACATGAGGCACCCTGGAACTACAGTAACTAATAAACGCTCATTGTAATGTAAAACTCCTTAGCTAACACACGAGAGCAGCGCTTCCAACCAGTCGAATCAAACACCATTAATTCAAGGACTGCACTTACTTTCACAGTAATCAACCAACACATTATTCCTCAGCAGACGGTGACTCACAATCAGACAGAGACGTAGCCTTAAGGCCTACAGGTTTTCTAAATCCTACTTGAGTTATCAAATCACAGTTGAGAATAATGGCTTTACAAGATCTCGTGTAGAAATGAGATTGCAACGTCCTACTTCTTAGAGACCATTATGGAGAACATCAGGTCAAGCAGCTTGGTGGTAGAACATTTTGTGAGATTAGCACAATGTCTTAAAATGCAAATAATGTGAAGAAATGCGTTTCCCCAGCAGGACCAGATTAAGTGGAGGAAACACGACTAGAAACAGGAAGTAGTTTGACATTGAAACAGCAAGAGCTTTTGTTGTTTAAAGGAACGCTTTACCCTAAATCAAACCTGTTATATTTGGATTAAAATAGCACATTGCATCCATTGGGATGTTTCTTCCAATTAGGCTTCGGCAACAGGAAAAATGTATTTGTATCCAAAACAGCATTGAGGCTGGGGTGCTGTGACGCAGGAGTCCGGACCGGACAACACTAATAGCCACTGACCAGTCCCCCAGTCCCCCCTCTCATCACCTGGCATGTCCCGCAAGTGCAGCACCTAACGTTCCCATCCCGACGGCATCGGCTCTATCTCTCTCTCTCCTTCTCTTGCTCTCCGTCTCCCCGGCTACTTTCACTGTCACAAGAGTTGACGCCTTCTGCTGTATGGGAACCAGAGGCGAGTGTTTTCCCTACTTCCGTCATAGGGGGAAGACCTTTACTTTTAAGGATGACATTCTAGATCATTCGACATTCCCACCCAGCAACCGCAAGGGTGAAGGTTCTAGTCCAGCTCCTCCCGGAGAAAAGAAATCTGTCGTAGTGTCCTTGAGCAAGATACCTAACCCCAAATTGACTCCTTGCATGGCTGCCTCCGCCAACGGTGTGATATGTAAGTCACTTCGGATAAAAGCGTCTGATAAATGCTGTAATGTAATATCAACGTCGCAGAAGCAGCTATATGCACAAAAAACATCATCGATTTAAGGTAAAGTATCCCTTTAACGGGTTGTTTTACTTGCAACTTAACCGTTTCAAGGTGGAGGAAAGTAATCTTCACATTATTCACAACACAACATGAAATCTGCATTTCAAAGTTCTGTGCTCAGTTCCCAAACTTGTGTGAGGGTGTTTAAGCGGTAGAGCCACCGAGACAGCTGATGTTTACTGTGGTTTGGTTTTGGGGGGACAAATATAGATGAATTACAGAATATAGTTAATTTGATAACTTAGGAAGTAATGTATTCCTGTGGCTGGTTGGCCAGCGGGGTCCAGAGACTCACTGTACAAAGGCAGGAATGTCACAACAAAGTGAAGAAATGGCCTCGTTGTTCCACAGGAAGAGAAGATGTTTGGCCAGGCATACCAGGGGAGCCAAGGCCAATAGTCTGACAACACCCCCGGACCGACTCCTTAAGGCTCGGAAAGCACAGTCAGTACATCTTAAGCGTACTTGGGATCTAATGGTCAGGGCAGGATGTGTTTTTTTATCCACCGGCCACAGCAGCTGGTTCGTCCCCAAAATTTCACCAGCCAGATTTCTAGAAACGAACAGGACCTTCAGATGGTTAGTTACCATCAAAGTAGACATTTCTCAGGCAAAAGGATCCTGCATTTAGCTGCAATTCCAATAATGATTCTCAATCAAAATCAAAGTCTACTTTTGGTGGAAGCTGAGACAGGCTACTATGTGTGGTAGATGAAACTATATTGGCATATGACTCACTTTCAGTCCAGGTTTCAGGTGTTCCAGATCAACTATAACAGCTGAACAGATACAAAGCTAAATCAGTGCATGTTGAACTGAATATTCTGTCAAACAAGAATAAGCCACAGCAGCAATGCCTCCTCCTCCTCCTCCTCCTCCTCCTCCTGAGCATTTCCCCGTCTTATCTGGCTGAGAAAGCGCGGCAGACATGTAACCTTGACATGCAGCCTGTGACGCCAGAAACGTTCACGTGACTGCAGAGGGCGTCTGCAGCAGCCCTGCTCGAAGCTCAGAGTTACATGGACAGTAACAGAGATAACAGAGAACTCTGACCACCTCACGTTTAACCTCCATAATCCAACATGTTTCTAGACAAGGCTCTTCTCTCCACTGAGACGCCCGAGGGAGCGCGTTCCCCGTCTACTACCAGCGCTGCTTTTTGACCTCCACTTTGTTTAAAGAAACAGAGACAGAAATGTAAATTGCATGACGGTGGGACAGCAACATATGGAGCAGGGTCACGTGAACGCTCCCTGCACTTCCATGTGAAAACAGCTTTAGCCTGACAATCTGAGGACGCAGAAGGGGATCAGTTTGTCGCTTCAGTACCTATGTAGCTCATTGAAGTCTGAGCCGACGGTGGATCGGCATCGAACCGAATCATCATCAGATCCTTCAAAACATAAAGAGGATTCCTATTCATACTCCAAGAGCACCGTTGCGAACAAGAACAATGTGTTAGATTTGATAGAGAAAAAAACCTGAACTAAAACCTGATGTACTGTACATTTGACCCCAGAGAGGACACCGTTACTTAAGGTTAGATTTGATGGTAGAATCAATGGAAGCTGAACGTCAAGCCGACTCCCGGCGAATCACAAGCTCCTTTACATTTCCTGGCTCTTTCATCAACTGCAATAATCCATTACTGATTTCCAAAGCAAATCCTCCAGCTGTGCAGCTATCATGAGGTTAAACATCCAAGTTTCCCACGCTGAGCTCATTCCTCAAACAGCACGACAATGGGTCTTAACCAGATGACCCCCCCACCCACACACACACACACACTGGTATAATTTGCAACAGCTGGCCACTCGAGAGAGTAAAACATGACTGAGTATTTTATGGCATTTGGGAAAGCCTAAAGGAACATGACAGGCAGCCCGGGGCCAGAGAAACAGTCCCGTTGGCTTTCCCACACTGCCGTAGCACAGCCCGTCTCTGGGACAGACGATCCTCTTCCTGTCCGCCGGCCAGAGCGGTGATTTGGCTTGTAAGACATGTCGCATATCGCTGGAACAGAAGAGGAATGGCAGAAGATTGAGCCTCGTCCCTCACTTCGGCCGAGCACGCAGCCAAGTGTTGAGCACAGATGTTTGACAGATTTGCTACCGCCAGCCAGATGGGTAGAGTCAGAAAATATCCTGATTTGAACCAGAAGCTGCGCTGAAAGCAGTTTCTTTTGCTATCGGGTTCAAGTGAGGACCATTACGGCTTATATATTAGAGTTAGACCGACATGTGGCCTTTTAGTAAATACTGGAGTCTGTCACATCGTCCAGTGCCGGTATGATGGAGAGAAACACTCCATCTTATTTTCTTGGTACATTTTATTCATTAACCATTCAGTTTGGTTTGGTTTGAAATAAAGTCTTCATTTAAAGGTCTAGCGTATATGGAGTTTTCCTACCGTAGATAGTCTGGTTTCAGTGGAGAGTTTGTGTCCCATGATGGTCTAACTGCGGCTTCAGAGGCTTCAACACCCTGACAAGAGTAACACTGAATACTGGGAATTTCGTGGCATGGAAATGGTCAAATGTAAAGTCACTGAATATCGGCACTAAACAGCTATCAGCGACTCCAGTCCTGTCAAATCCACAGGGTTAATAAACAACACGCCCATTGTTATCTGACTCACAGGCGGATGTGTTCAGATTGCAGGTGTTCAGCTCTGTGGGAGCGAACGCTTCGCTGCGTTTATGGCCAAATCCCCACAGAAAGGCATGCAGCCCGTGTATGAGTGATAACGGCAAACCGGGATATATGCCGGGTTTACAGAACAGCTTGGCTAAATAACATGAATGATGTTACTTTTTAAAGGACTGTTAGCAGACAAAATGGTAACATTTAGCATATTTTAGAGATATTGAATGACGAACTTCGAGTACGTTTTGTTTCTCCCCAAATGGATATACAGGGTTTTGAATAGACGTCGTCATTTAGGAACGCCAGGCGTCATCTCTGCCCGTGTCGTCTTTTCTCATTGGTGGGGAATTTCATCTGAACTTCAACAGACACCACAGTGTATATGGTTAACTACAGATAAATGCAGGGAAGCACATCTGTCCATCTGCAGGTTTACCTCTCCCCATCTTCTTTGTAGGCCTTTCATGTAGCGCTCAGCCCTGCAGAGTCAAGTTGGGACCTGCCTCCTTCCTGCCACAACCAGACAGTCAATGGCATACTGAGATGAAAGTCATCAAAGTCCTGAACAGAACCCACAAAAAGCTCAAACCTTAACTCAACAAACACAGCAGAGTGGTGATTGTTCTTGGGATTAAAATGACTGGCATCATGCCCTTAATCGATGATACACAAATATGGAAGATAAGATATTCTTACACTGACAGCAACGCAAAACACGAGGAATTATTTTCCAAACCGCTGCATATCCTTTTTGAAAAATACAAATACAATATATACACATTACGTTTGATCTACAATCTCTAAAATATTATATCTAATATGTTTTCATTTTGTCAACCAAGGACAACATTTACGTAGCATCCACAACATAATGTGTTATTTTGTACTGTAGTATTTTGTACGTGTGTCACGTTTCCTCAGATGGAGATCTTGTTTTGGAACCAAACTTCAAATGAAAATATGGTCAAAACTAAACGAATTCTCAGATCAAAGAAAACACGAGGAGCCTTTAAACTCGCTGCAGGCCTGACGAGACGCCAGACGAGACGCCAGACGAGACGCCAGACGAGGGACAAACTCACTGAAACATAAGGAAAGTCCCACAAGTGAAGTTCTGCCTGCTAACATGAAGCTCAACAGGCAGGAGTCAGTTCATGTCACACTCTATTCACTGTTGTGCCTTTAAAGCAGCAAGAGGTCTGAACTATTAGGACTTCAGTACCCAGAAATCCTGTGCGGTGAGGTCAGTAAAGCGGTCTGTGATTCTTTACACCAAAGGAAACCGAAGGGACGAGAGAGGAAGATCTAACGTTGGCGAGTCCAGCTTTCTCTGCTGCTGTTCAGGAGACACGTTTGGATCGGTCACTTCCTGTGTGGAGAAGATTTCCCACCGGAGACCAAACTGACACCAGAGTTCAACTTGGACAAACTGGGAGAAAAACCTTGCAGAGTTCAGCTTTAACAATTACAGATTGAATTACAAATAACAGGAATTACAAGCAAAGCTAATGTTTCCTCGTTCAATGTTTAGTAGGCCTGTGCGATGCCTGACACCTTCTCTCAGCAGGCAGCGATCCGAGTCAGACACACAGAGAAACTAAAGTAACTGGAGTGGAACAAAGTCTTTGTACCAAATATGAAGAAAACACCTAAAGAACAATGAAGGCGTCGTCTGGAGAGGAAAGGGGTAGTGTGTGTATCATGCGTTTCCATTTCAAAACGTACGTTTCCACCCAATCGGTTTGCTACCTACGGCTACAAGGACATGTTGCTCTGCTCCAATGAGCAGCATGACTAACCCACTGAGGAATGTCTGTTAAAAACAGTGCTAGGTGGATCGAGTTAGACCGGGTGCAGAAATAGACAAGTATTTGTAAAGGTTTAGGCTGCGCACAACTTTCATTTGGACTGACGCTCCTGTTCTTTAACTCCCAGCTGAGACCTGACCCATATCAGAGAGCAGCACAAACCGTCTGCTGAAGGATCCTCCGGCCTGCAGGACCCTCACGCAGGGTGATGCGTTCAGGGCCCAACAGGACAGCAGGCCGCTAACTTAACACCTGCAGCTGTTTGACAGTTGGTCTGCCTGAGGTCAAAAGGGGAACACTGGAAATCACAACCTCCAGCATTCAACTGCTGTAACCCCCACACACACACACCCCACTTCACACTGCTGTAACCCCCCACACACACACCCCACTTCACACTGCTGTAACCCCCACACACACACACCCCACTTCACACTGCTGTAACCCCCACACACACACACCCCACTTCACACTGCTGTAACCCCCACACACACACCCCTTCTCACCG
>OMOT01088676.1:0-10882 GCA_900312575.1 Acanthochaenus luetkenii | reverse complement strand
TTCCTGCCCAGTATCTACTTTTTCATCGTCAGGAAAAACCCCTTCACCTTCTTCTTGGGCATCTTCCAGGCCTGGGTCACTGCCCTGGGGACAGCCTCCAGGTCAGCATGAGTTAGGAAGGATATGGAGTCATCTTTCTTTCTTTCTTTCTTGCCTTAATAAGGCAAATCAAGTATGACATTTGCCCACTTAATGTCTACCTGCATTCTGTTTCTCCCTTCAGTGCTGGTACTCTGCCTGTCACCTTCCGTTGTCTGGAGGAGAACTTGGGTATTGACAAAAGAGTCACTCGTTTTGTGCTCCCAGTTGGTGCCACCATCAACATGGATGGAACTGCTCTGTATGAGGCTGTTGCTGCAATCTTCATTGCCCAAATGAATGGCATTTACCTCGACCCGGGTCAAATTGTCACTGTCAGGTCAGAAAACTATCTTTATACTTTCATTTTCATGCTAATTAAGATATCTGATTTCATCAGTTAATAGCATTAGCACTATTAATAGGTCTTAGTTCCAAAGGAAAAACTGAAATTGAAGAATTGTTAAAGTTAACATTTTCCAAAAGCTGAAATTCTGTGGTATTTCCCTTTTATTCCAAAAACTGAAACTGTTGCTATTGTTCTGGATGTTATCTCAAATTTGGTATCACCAGTGGCATAATTGTACTTATTATTCCATAATAAGTGCCAAAAGACTGTTGAATACTGGGGCTACGGTGAAAGTAAAACCATGCAAATGAAGAAGCATCTTTATTGTTAAGAAAAAACTAACAGACAAAAGATTTCACACTGATAAAGAGGCAATTCCAACAATATTGGAGAAGCCTGTCAACAGCTGAGGAAGATGGCGTAACTTGAACCGTACACATTTTGCTTGCTCTGACTAACGTTACGCTCTCCACTAGCACTGCACGTGTTGTTGTTTGCCTGTGTAGCATAAATGAGCTATCATCAAGTGACAAACGACGTGATAAGTTACGTGATATCAGATCGATGCATAGACTCGGGTACTCGCTGGTGTTTCTGATACTGGTATCGGAACAACTCTAGCTTGTATGTCAGGAAATGGCTTGGCGTTCCATATATTGTCTTAGCAGTATAGCCCTGTATGGAAAGTGGGTTCTTGAATTGCCTCTGTCTAGCCTAATAGAGGAATTCAAATGCAGAAGTCAGGCTGCAGTCGAAGCAAAGGGATTCTTAAGCAAACACAATCAGCACTTAATAAATGTGGGCAAGTGCAACAGCAATGTGGAGGCATTTGGCATAGAACAAAAGAGCCTCCGTGGAACAAAGCAGCTACGGTACTTTAAAGAAGAACAAACGTATAATGGAGCAAATAACTCACCAGGAGGAAGCAACAAGATGTGCCAAAGCAAGCTGAGCAGGGAAAACAGATGAACTTGGAACGTGTGTACAGAGGAAGAATCTTAGTTGGAACTTTGGAATATGGAGGCATCTAGGATTTAGATCGAGATTTTGGAGCAACCTGCTATGTGCCGCAGTCACCCCAAAACGTCAAGGGAATACCCCACGTCCTCACGCAGTGCTCTGATATATTCTTTGCATCATGAAATCAGAATATGTCTGACCAACCGCTCGCAGTATGTCTCTGGAGTATCTGTAACTATCAGAGCCAAATGCTCTTCTGTTGATAGAGATAGTCTTGGATGGGTGGCCTTTAGTCTTTGACATCTCTACGGTATATCCATGGACCCTCAAATTAAACACCTAGTATTATGTGTTCTCCTCCACTTTACTCGCATCTGAACCTCACTTAATGTGTAATGAAGGGCCTACTCTGACCCTCTTCAGCTGTTGCTCTTTGCACAAGCCCCACATAGAATGCATATCTTCATCTGTAGTGACTTTCATAATATGGTCAAATTCGCTAGGGTATGAAGAATGTGATAAATGGGCACAGGGAAGGGTGTGGAGAATGTGACTGAGTGCTGCTCTGCTATGTCTTTATCCAGTCTGACAGCCACCCTGGCCAGTATTGGAGCTGCCAGTATTCCCAGTGCTGGCCTGGTGACTATGCTTTTGATCCTGACTGCTGTAGGCCTACCAACCCAAGACATCAGCCTGCTGGTTGCTGTTGACTGGTTGCTGTGAGTTTGACATCAAATACAGTACTATGCAGACAGAAAGTGATACTGTGGTGATGAAATGATTCCACCATAACCTTGAATCTGTTTCTTACTCTTCTCTTCGTCCCTTTTGGTATTTTCCTTCATAGCATAGCAAATGTTCTTCATTGTGTAAGGTATGCCAAACTATCTTTCTACCCCTGTCCGACCATTCATGTCTCTCTACCCGAACCGTTTCTCCGAACAGGGACCGATTCAGGACCTCAGTGAATGTGGTGGGTGACTCCTACGGTGCCGGCATCGTGTACCACTTGTCCAAGGCAGAGCTGGATGAGCTGGATGCACACCAGGCTAAATCCGACGACATCGAAATGATGACGAAGAGCCAGTCATATTATGACGACATGAAGAACCACCACGAAAACAATTCCAACCAGTGCGTCTTATTCGCTACCGCTACCACTACCGCTACCGCTACCACTACCGCTAACAATTCAGTCGTAGTAGATGAATGCAAGGTACAATTAATGCTTACAGACATAGAGACTTGTATATAACCCCCTATGTGTTGCATGCTCATTCTGCACCTTTGCTTTATTCAGTTTGTTTTATTCCTTGCATCTTTGTAGATGATAATGTAAATACATCGATAGTTATTTTATAACAAACCCGAACCAAAAGAACAACAAATGCATGTGTATTTATTTCACTCACCTGGAATAGCAGCTTTTGTGTTGGATGAATACCCTAAAATAAAATAAGTAAATTCCTTTTTTTCAGTGCATACAAATTACGGCTGATTGCGTTTTGCTGTTACCTTTTGGGGGGTTGGCTCGAACACAAAAAGAGAGCCATCATGTCCTGACTAGGACCATAGGGACTTATTAAGCAACCCTCCTCCGTCTATCCAAATTTTCACCATGATATCTATTTTCCCAAACCAACTTGTCAATTGTAATGTTTTCCCTGATCTGCTGCAGTTAATTCCCTTACTGATTGTGAGGCTTTATTTATCAATTTGTGGTCCAATTACCTTTTTTTGGGTTTTTGAGAAAATTCTAGTGCAGTTCACTCTGTCCATTCCTTTATGGCTGAAAAATGAATTGATTTAAATGTATTTAACAGATTTGGTTTCAAAAGGTCAGCTATTGCTGCAGGGTTTAAAATGCAGAGAGAGAAAGTGTTGTGCTGTCTAATTAGCAGTGCATATATTCCCTCTGCACAACCACCATGCTGTCACTGACTCATTCCCAGTCAGACAGTTTTGCACCATCTGCTATTCCTGCCCATTGTGAAACTGAATTCATAAGGGAAAATTGAAAGCTGCAAAGTAGCTTCCGTAATGTAAAACATTATGCACTTGAATCTCGTCTTTCAGAATACTATATGGGAGTTGGGAGTTCAGAGTGCTTGATCTCTTAAGCACACACCCCGGCTGAAAACGTCTACTGATGAGCTTATCAATTTATTAAAGGATGAAAGGTGTTGCCTAGCAACCTGTCACACAAGCAACCTGTCCATTGCAAAAAGTTATATCCTCACATATCGGTCTCCATCTATTATTGGTCACCTGCAGATAAATGTGGCACAAAGGCTTGCTATTTCCAGTATCCATCCCCTCTTCTTTTTTTCTGTGTTTTTCTGTGTTGGCTGTAAATAACATGAACAATGTTTCTAACACTGTTTTCAAAGATGCAAACCATTGTAGACTGCCTTGCCAAATCATGTTTGCACACTAGAATACAAAGCATTCATTTTTTAGTGCTTGTACCTTGTTTTCTATTTAATCTATCTGTTTTGCATTCATTGTGTTTGTATTTTTCAATGCCTTTTAAGTTTGTGGTCTGTTCCCAGGTCAGTAAAAAACTCCCAAGTCTGGATTCCCAGAATTCCTCCATAATTTGTCCATGTTGCAATATAGCAATAATACCCAAGAGGGTGTATTCTAATTACCAAAGTACCATCACCAAAGTATCCCAGATCACAGTAAAGAACATCCTTAAGGGTATTATGGCTTTTATAAAATGGTTACCAACCAATAAAGCATGGTCAGCCATGCTTTATGGAAATTACAGGCATGATTGGAACACTTATTTGACCAATCAGACTACTTGGCTGAAACTCTGTTGTGTAATGTGTTGTAGATTGGAGCACTGAATACTGAATCAAGTCATGCAGTGTTATTTAGATTCCTTTGATCCAATGTGTCAACTTTGAAGAAAGTTATTGAGCCTGTCTGTGACTTGGATCCACTGTTTAGATCTTCTTGCTAACTGCTTGCAGGTAACCTCGGTCAATAACGGCTCTGCTGCGGAGTGCACGCTTGTTGAGGAGGAACCATGGAAACATGAATAATGGCAGCACAGAGATCCCCTGCTCCTGGGTGGCTGGGTGGGAAGCTTTCCCATCTGGTGAAAAAAAGAATGAACGGAAAAACAAAGTCACACGAACAGAACTACTAATTTTATTTTATTTTATGTAGTTTAGTTCTTTTATTTTATTTTTTATTAGTCCCTTTAGAGTTCTTCTAACCGTCTACCTGACTGATAAGTATTACTAATTCACTTAACCGTGAAATGATAACAAAGGTATATTTTACCTGTTAGAGCACTATTATGTGCTATATAGCAAACACTTGCACAACATACTTCAAGGCTTGGGGAAGGAAGGAAAATCAAACAAAAAAAGGTTACTTAAATTATTCCTAGTACTATATGCATCCTGGTTCGGCATTTGTATTATAAGATGAGGGAAGATTGGTATGTGGCTGAGTAATATGGGATCAACAGCCACAACGGGACCAGCTTATGCGTCTGACACAGTCTAAGGCCAGTGGATGAGTGGGAGTTTACAGTATTAGTCATGATAGACAGTGTTTGCATTGAACTTCCTTGCATTACACGCCTGGCAGTACCATCACAATGTGCGAGGTAGGCCACTGCTCTTCAACTCAAGTCTCTTTTATATCAGATGATAACTTTTGATTCTTAACTGGCAGAGCCTTTGATGTGCATCTGTTGCCCAATATTACCCACTATCCCCGAGGTCCAACAAAACTGATGAAAGGGTAGGAGGCAGCGAGACAGAACAGTAATGAACAGGAAACTCTACAAGCACAGGTACTATGGAATTCTAATGCACAAATCATACTATGGAGCCCTTTTTTTATTTTTACTTTTTGTCTACTGTAAGGACTTTTTTCATTTTGTCACCTGTTGAGTGAGATATTGAATGTGTGTATGTTTGTGTGTGTGTGTGAGAGAGAGAGCTGGTGTTAAAAGAACATGACCAAGTCACTTGTACTATAGGGACCAAACAGGCAGAAAATCAATCAACTCAGAGGCCTTTGAACTGCCTCCATGACGTCACTGATAATGACTTTTCGGTTTTCCTACGCCACGCCCAGTCATTTATATCATGACATGTTTTGATGAACAGAAAGCCTCAAACCTAAAGCTAAGAAAATCACTGCCCTGAATATGAAAAATTCAACATCACCAAAAACAGTTTGAATATTTACATGTATACACTGTATACATTCGTTTCGCTTTTCCAAAAGGAAATTTGTAATACCAATGAAATTAAAAGTAATTAAATGAATGTGAAAATGTTCAGCGTGAAAAATTTGACAGGCTTTTAGTATTCTGAATGAAATATAGCACAAGCTGAAAAAATAGCACAAATAAAGCTGAAAAATAGCACAAATAAGGCTGAGATGCCAATGCGCTTAATTTTAAATCAGTGGCATAAGTCATGCACATCATTGTTCCCTGTTGACATTGATCTCCCCTAAGTAAGAACTAATTTTAGGAACCCAATAAGGGACAGCAGGAGATTATCAGGCTTCCATGTTAATTAATTTGCAGGGGAAATTATATTTGACCTAACCCTAAATTGTTTACTTGCTCATGAGAGTGATCTACTTCCTCAAATGGCCTATTGACAGTTATCTCTGCACCGCACAACTTTTTAAAGCTTTGACTTTGGACTCAGTGACTGTTTGCTGTATTTTTTGAAAGACAACAATTTTATAATGTGCCAATATGATGGGAGATGACGTTTCCCTAGACATTCATCAAGTGTTTTATTAGGGCTGGTTGTAATAAGCGCACACATTTCAAACTCTACATTCCAGTGGTTGAATTATCCCAAGCTTTTCTACTATCTAAAAGCACAGACACGTGGTTATTATTAATGTGATAGAGCGCACAGATGCTAAAAGAAATGGGAAAAGGAGTGCAGTGCTTGACAGTCAGATGGATTATTGGCTTGCACAAATAAAGACGGAATCTTTGATATAACACTTTTGTGGGAGGCTTGCCAGCTTCTTGTCTAGCCAGCCCTAAAACGTTAAAACACCCACGTCTTTTAGCCACCAGAGCTCAAGACTGTTTCTACAAACCCTAGATGCTGCAGCTGGGTGTCCATAATGGTCAGAACGTTTGATCTCAAACGGAACAGAACAATGGGCACCTAATAACATACATACATGCCAGAAGCTTGCCAACTATCGGGTGATAAAAAGATATCCCTCTCATAGAACCAAATGGCTTACAAAGAATTGCAAACACACAAAACAACGCTGGACTAACTGGCTGCTTATCTTTTCGAGCCTGTGTGCGTGAGAGACGCTCTGTGCAGGTGAGATTTCCTTTATGTTGGTGTGGATTGGATGTCTTTATCAGTGTTGTGTCCTTCTCTCCTGTCTTGTTCTTTTCATTGTGCTTAATGACAACCTTGCCTTGAAGATGTTCACTTCAAACTGTGCAGTCAGTTTGACCATCGAGACAAATGGCGCTAGAAAACGTACCAGCCACACAGTGCAGCGCTCGGTCCGTTAGTTTCCTGAAACACATTCTCGGAAGACCTTTGTCATGTTGCTTTTGAGCTTGTCTAACAAATTGTGCTTTGCTACACCATAGAGCGCACTGGTGTCCTGCTGTACACACTGCATGGACTGAAGTTACACCTACGCATGCACATGAAACAAGCATGCACTCGCACAAACACACTCACCTGTTTTTTGTTGTTGTGTTTTTCAGACAGACATAGATGCACACATACACACGCATGCACACAAACCTGGGCGGTCACTACGTTGATAAATGTAATCAGTGAGCTGCAGAGCATAGCACTGACTCCCCAGCAGGCCCTTTGAGCCTGGTCTTTTGACCTTGTGATCTTCAGGAAAAATCTCTCCAGTAAGGAGACAATGCAGACTATAGTGTCACCAATGGGGATGGAGTGTTGGACCACTGTTATGTTCAAACGGTTTTAGAAGCATGAAAATAAAATGATGTTTTTTTTGCACCACTATCTGAAAAAGCATGATATTTGAAGTGCCTCCTTGCACTTTCTGTATATATTGTAGGCAACAGATGTTTGTTTCTTTGTTTTAGTTTGGGGGCGTTGAAATGGTATGTAGGAGTATAGTTTCATTGCTGTGACATTTTTTAATGTAATCCTCTAGAAAAAAGATCGATGTCCTAAATGAAATTAGATTAGCTAAAAATGTATAGAGATGAATTATGTAATACATTGCCTGTTTTTATTTTATAATAGCTGTTAACTAGTTGTCTCACTTACCTGTCACACATCAGTATATAAATATCTTTTTTTGTATCTAATGTAAGCTTTTTGAATGTTTGTTCCATGAAGATATAAGCCGTGTGCATTCATTTTCATTGTACATAAATAAACATAGAATTGTTCTGTTCAGTGGCAATGCGGAATTTTCCAGAAATGACAGTGATCCTGAAGCAAACACTGTTTGGATTGAGAGAAATAAATACATTGAAAGAGCAAGGGGAAGTTTCTGGTTCGACAAAGGGAGCCAATATAGGATAATAATAGTTATTTTGGTGATGTGGAAGTTATTGTGATAAGGGTTGCAGAAAATACTTATAAAAAACAGGAAAAGGTCCAATTTGCCCTGCATGTAGGATGGAGTGATGCACCAAGCACAGCCTATTAGTTGAATTACTGACGACTGAAAGAACAAAACAATATCTGATGTACCCAAATGAATGGAGTAGCTAATGCCTGTTATAATATGGAACAACATTCCTTAGGTGACTCATCTGTTTCATTTTGTCGTTCCAACAGAGAGAACTCACTTTAGTCTCAGGCATATTTCTTGATCTGGTGCATGCTTATTATATATAAAGCTGTAAGACACAAATATCTAGACCAGTCACCTGACCGCTTGCCACATCTCCCCCTAATTTGACATAATGAGAGCCTCCGTCAAAACGTCCATCATGCAAGGAGGCTCATGCAAATCCCACTTGCTAAAACTGCCTTTATTCCACTTGTCATTTATTTTTGTATTATTTCCATGAACAGAAAATAAATGCACGCACAAACACCTAAAACATGTTGAGCTAATGGTATTGATTAAATGGAAATTGATTGGCATGGTATTTCTATGAACAGCCAGTATATCTTCAAGCCTGTTTTCTACCGAAGTGTCTGTCTTTTTGAGGAAACTCCTAAGTAGACCTGATAACCCATCTCACTCCTGCCCTACAACATTCTTTCCTTATCTTACTTTTCTAGACCTTCCCTCTTTGTAAAGCTGTTGTTGTAATATTGATGTAAAGGCAGAGTATATGTGGGGGAAATCCAATATTGAGAAAACAAAAGACAAAAAAAAAAAATCATGAATTGTTTTCTTTCCTCAGTCTATGCTATACATAAAAATCGGTTCATACATATCAATAAGTGTTGTACCTTTGGTGTACATATACAAATATGATAACTAATAAATGTTGATTCATAACTAAATATTGTCTGTTCTTTGGGGTTTTTATGAATGAATATCACACAAACACACACACTGAATTTTTCGTATATCCATGTCTCTCTCCAGAGCAAATCTTCATGGACTAAATGAGGAAAATGACGGAAGTCCATTTTAAAGATGACACACACCCTGAGGAGAAGGAGACCTTTATTTGCTAATGTCAGGCTTGTAAAAATGTAACAAACGTAGTTTTTGGCCCACGATTTCTGGGGATCCAGATGCACCATGTCTAGACTCCAAACCAATAACCCTGATCCATCCCAGAGGAAAGCAATATCCTAACTAACATTTCCTCTTCTTCTCATTTACTTCTCCTAGACATAGATGAGTTTTATTTTAAATCAGTGTGAGATTTTTAAAATTTTCTCACACTTCTGAAGCTCTGCTCCTGAGGAACAAGCCTGGGATTGTCTCACTCGGGTATATCATGCTTCTCACTTGGCGCTTTCGTTTTCTTTTTCTCACATCTTAATATGCACTCGTTCCATTCTAAGTCTCTAATGGGTCGTTAAAGAGAAACCTGGCAATCTGTGAGTGTAGCCATCTACAAATGAAAGATCATCTTATTTGTCTCCAGCACTTCTTACAATGAATGCAGATTTAATGTGCACCAATTTATTGCTCCTAAGGGGGGTTTCGCAGACAGAATTCAGATAATTTTAAATGAATACAACATTGAGATATGCTATATTTCTAAAGAAAATGTGATGTTAAGCAACATATCTTTCCTATGGGATGAGGTATCCCAGTGTTTTGAACAAAAGCCAACTTTGAGCACATTAAATTGTAATATAAAAATGGGAAATGACATAATGAAGTCGTGGTATGGGGGTGCAAACAAGAAATACATATGAAACTGTAAGTGTTACCTCGGTGAAAATGCAAATGCTTTATGCAGAGGTAGCACAAATGGAACATAAAACAGGAAAATAAAAATAATTTTGTGCTGCCAAAATGAAAATTAACCAGGTCAAAATAAACATAAATGAAAATTATTTTTCTCATGACCTTTGCTAATTTTGTATTTAGAATGTTTTTTTAAATCCATAAATCATGAACAAAATCCATGACTACACATTAGTCATATCTGATGACAGCATTACAGCAGAGCAGCTTAAGCGCAGTGTGGTGCATAGTTAATACGTGCTAAATGACCACATATGATATTTATTTGTATTTTTTTTAATGAAGAGAGTTTGACTAAACTGTGATTTCGTTTGTTTGTTTAATATTGGACAGCGTTGTGTGGAAAGATGCCTTTTCTATCTTCCAAAATGGCTATCTTTGT
This sequence comes from Acanthochaenus luetkenii, assembly GCA_900312575.1. Taxonomy (NCBI): domain Eukaryota; kingdom Metazoa; phylum Chordata; class Actinopteri; order Beryciformes; family Stephanoberycidae; genus Acanthochaenus; species Acanthochaenus luetkenii. Next base: position 704 of record OMOT01088676.1, on the reverse strand, counting down.
CTCACTCTTTGTTGTCTGTGTTAAAATGTTATTGCACCACAACCCTGGTACCATGGTAACCGTACTTCCTCTTTTGCGATGGCGATGTAAGCACTTGCTTCCTTTTTCACATTATTCACTCTTCACTTCCTCTCTCTTGTCTTCATGTGTGATCAGTGAATAAACACCCCAATCTCCCAGCAGCTCTTCTATACACATTTATTTCATTCATGTCTTTACAAATCTTTTCAGCGACATTGTTTGTTAATTCATCATTACACTCGCCTACTCTAATACATGTGCTACTTGTCCTCAAAATGAATCATATGAGAGCAAAAGCAGGAAAACATGGTAGAAGGCAAAAACAAAAGTAAATCAGTTGGCAATCACTGTATATAATTCAGCTTTATACTGAAAACCCAGAAAAAGTAGCTGTCACACAGGGAATATTGATATGGCTCATGTATGATATATTACACCAATGAGAAGGTCAGTAGAAAAACTGCAGCATTTTGTATATATAGAGGGAAAGAGGGAAAATGGTTGCAGCCTCTTGCGTACAACGAACAATACCTATGTGTTTAATGCACAATGTCCCCCATTGTGATATGTGCCATCATAATCAGCAGTTGAGGGTAATTTGCTGTCACTCTCTTGTCAAGACTGAGCTTAATTGTTGCGTTCAAATAATGACTAATATGCTTTGGATGCTGTCCAATACTGGT
>OMOT01088674.1:16991-45444 GCA_900312575.1 Acanthochaenus luetkenii | reverse complement strand
GTGTTCGCGTGGGTTTCCTCCGGGTGCTCCGGTTTCCTCCCACAGTCAAAGACCTGCAAATATGTGTTTGTGTGTAGTGTGGTGCATGGTGTGATGTACTATGTATATGATGCATGCAATGTAAAGCCCTTTGAGACATACTTGTATAAAAGGGCTATATAAATAAAGATTGATTGATTGATTGATTGATTGAGTAAAGACACTGCATTTAACGCTTTCAGTGATTTGGTTGATGTTGTCGATGCCTTTTGGTGTATAAACTCTTTCCCCTTGTGTACATATATTTATTTATGTAGTAGCTTGTTTGTTTGTTTACATACTTACTCGGTAATCAATCAATCAATCAGTCATATTTATATAAATAAACGCAATTGATTGATTGATTACTTATATACTTATTTATTGTTAGGCGGAACATCCACCAACATAATAGGCAGGTTTTGTCTGTAAAACTACAGGGTTTGTGAATGTACACTTCTCATACCTTGCATTGTACTTGTTCCCTGTTTTCAGAGAACTTGGTTTACCTATGTAACTTTTCCTGTTTGATAATGACACGGTCACACTTGGTATCAGTTCTACCATTCAGCTTTCTGACACACAAATGCAAAAATAAATACCTTCTCCTGTGGATACAGACCAAGAACAACAACTTCAATCCACACACACACAAATGTATGACATAATAGTATATGCAATTATGAAAAATAGCTACAATCTATCTACATCCATCGTTTATTTAACTTAAAACAGTGCATCACCATAGGTTCTGAATGCTTGCCAGCAAAAGCTGTGCACGAGATTGTACATCCCTGTATTTTCTACCAACATTTTCGGCATTGGTCAGGTTGTGAGTGTTCTGTAAAGATGTTGAGCAATGTCAGGGGTGTGAAAGACCATAGATCTAACTTGAACTGCATGAACTGGGGGTTAAGCAGATTACTACTGGGTTTAGCCCACTTAAACTAGTCTATAGCCATGAAATCAGAGGGCCACTCAAGATGACAAAAGAGAAACTGTTGGAACCCAGTGAACCGAGATAGGTTTTGCAGTATGTAGACCCTCCAAGCATACAAGGAAAAACTTCTAATAAAACATTATTAGGCGGAAAAAAATGGAAGAATTCTTGGGCGGCCCAAGTCAAAGAGGAATCCCCCACCAGGACGGCTGAGCGTGCAATAGGTGCCGGGACAGACAGTAGAATGGTTAGTAACATAGGCAGTGACAGTGACATAAGAAACAGATAAGGACCTAATAGTCCATAATAGTGCCGTAGCTCCCAGGCTCGGCAGATCCCCAAAACCTTCCTGTTCAAATAGAGATGACTGTGCGGAACAAAGATCTTTCAGATCTGAGCGGATGATAGACTTGGGATGACAAACGACCCATGACGGCTCCGATACGAAAGGAGTGGCCGGAGAAGTGGTTTGGTGAGATTCCAGACTTGGAGAGGATTTGGCGAGAATGGAACCAGAAGCAGGTAGCTGCGTGACTGTGTTTCTGAGATGGAAAGTGGATCGGAAGGGGCAGCATTGTTCGATCCTCTGAAATGAAGGTAGTTTGCCAGGGTTTTGAAAGGACTTAGAGACAAGTTACATTTGAAGTAGAAAACAGGGGTCAGTTGACGGGTTTGATTGGTCTTCAATTTTCTTCAATGTCCCAGGGCATGTTCGTGTAACGCTGAGGCTTGCTGCAAATGTTGGCTGAGGTAGCTTGTTGTAATACTAATAATACTAATAAAAATATGACTAAAGTATGACACAGCATACAGAATGAATAATGAATTGTGAAATCAGCAAAAGTGCCTCTGTATGGACATGACTGGCAAACCCAATGCATATTTACACAGATTGGCAGATGAACAGGTAGGATGGCAGGGTGACCTATGCATTAACAGTCCAACTGGTAATGTAATTGGTGATTGAGTTGTATCTGGAGAGCTGGTACTGTGGTGTATTCATATTGTAAATATTCCTAAATCTAAGTAGCTGGAGCCCCAAAAAACCACTAATAAGAAACCGTGATGTCTGCTGTCTTCATGAGTCTACATCTCCTGAGGGACTTTTAAAAGAGCCACACTTCCAGAAGATTGTAAACTACATAATACTGAATACAACACAACAAAAAGTTACTTATCCATTTAGCCAGGTTAGAATGAAAATTGCGCATCTCCACTTTGGGTAATACAAAAGTCTTCTCAACACAAACGTGACAGCAAATAATTCAAAGGCCTTCATGAGCTATTTTGTGCAAAGGTGTTTTTCAACAGTAGCTCTTTGTTGTCTGGTGATCCTAAGTCTCTACCTTGCAGCCATGGCCCTGCACCCTGAGCTGATGAAATCAGCAGCTGTAGGCCACGTGTTCCTTTGGCAGTTAAGACTGCGCCACGCTGACAGACCAAGTGAGGTAAAGCCACTGTATTCCAATTATACAGTGGAGCACTTTACCCCACTTACTGAAGTAAGTGCATTAACCACTAATCAGTGCCTGCGTGTACTTGTTAGTGCATGACCTTTCCTCATTTTTATGTCAGAGTAAGTGCCTCAGGCAAATTTTCAAATTTCCCACTTACTGTGAATTCTGTCATTCATATTATGCACAGCAGTATTGATAAAGATTTAGAAAATTGTGCATGGCATATACTATTTAAATATTTGGCACTTTGAGACAGGAAATATATTAATATTTGACTTTTTCCATGGTTTCTTACTGTAGTAAACAGGATTAAAAGCTATCATTAACATTAGAGGTTAGAGAGTATGTCCATAAACATACAGCAAACAACCGAAAGCGTAGACGTCTGCCAGAAAAAACATCCACGCAACATGCATAAATTAAAATAACGACACGTTTTTTTCATAGTATTTCAAATATCACAATGACTATTCTTTAAATATGTTATTACCCTTGTACTGACATATAATGGCAACTATCTTCTTATGCACTGTATGGCAGCACTAACCTGAACAGATATTTATCTATCTTTTGTTAGACAGTGGCATATGTTGTGAATTTCAACAGGTTTAAATGGCATGGGCCGTACTGTACATGCATAACCCTTTGGCAACCCGTTTCATGAACACACCACCAAATCGCCTGGGGGCAAAAGTCGCCCTTTTGATTCTCTAGTTATCTGAGACAACCTCAATCCAGTGCTTGTGCTAATACATCCTTTACAATGCCTTGCAATCGGTGCCGTGTGAGACAGGACTGGACTAAAGCGGATTTGCAGTGATCTACAAACCCGAATGGCATACAAGGTCTGGGCCAGGGCCTCTTATGTAAGTTCAGCCAGCTGTGGATGTTTGAGCAGTGCATGCAGGGAACGTGTTTACACAACCAACACTCATTTGGGCAGCATTTTCTCCCTCACACAGCAGTACCTATAGAGAGTTTAAGGGTGGGGGTGGGGTTCTAACTATTTCATGGAAACTTGATTTATTATTATATTATTATTATGTCATTTCTAATCCAGCCCAGTTATTATGTTTTGCATGGTACAAATGGATAGCCGGATCTAAGGGCCCTGAGAGTTTCTATAAAGCTGGTCTCACAGTACAGTCATCGTTTAATCATCCCTACTTGGATATGTGTTGCCTGGATCCATTGTTATTGAAATGCACTATGAATGCACTATACTGGCAAGTCCAAATACCACATCCAGGTCTTATCTCATGTTCAGAGATTATGTCACAAAAGTAATAATTAAGTACATACACAATCAATTGCTTGAGCTTAGTCTATGACACTTTTCTATCCTTCAGTATACATCTCAGTTGTGTTCTTAGACTGTAGCTCTAGCTCAGGAAACTAGTGGCCCATGTTTATTTTATTTTTCAATGGGTAATATATATCATAAGTTCCAAACTGTCCTCTGCTACATTTGGATTGGAACAGTTCAGAATTTGTGTCTCAACTGTTTAGCATTTTGGCACATTTTAGGATGTTCATATGACCATGTAGATAGATCTATGGATAGACAAGAACTTTTAGAAACATAAAATAAATACAAATTGTCTGACCCACTGTCACCAACAGGTGGGTCCGTTGGTGACAGTGGGTCAACTTAAGAGTCAGTATTGTCATATTTTAAAGGCAGAGCAACCATTTTAAAACCTTTTTGTAGCGCTAAGTACATGTGGACTACAGTATGTTCTACTGTTATACACAAACACCATTTTCTGTGTTTCAGGTACTGCTTTCATTTGAGATGACCCTAATGGTGCTCTCCCAGCATGTACTGCTGCTACCACAATGGAGGGTCAGACTCCCAGGAGTCCAAGCCTATTTCCTGAGGCAGAGGAATCAGCACCTGATCTGTGTTAAGCCCCAGGCCCTAAATCCCTCTCAGACGGGCATTAATGCGTGTGCATGTGCATGTGTTGGACCACACTAGGGTTGTGTCACTCCCCTGAGCCCAGAGCCCTGACCCTGCTTATGACAGAAGGATATTCTCCTCCCCCATCCTCCTCCTCTTTAATCCTCCATCATTTCTTCTTCATCCACTGTCTCTCACTGTCACAGTTTCTGGCCCTTCCTAGTCCTATCTCCCCCATAGATACCATTGAATATGACAGCGATGGTAAAAGGAAACAATCAAGGGAAGATAGCAATCACTTGTGTGTATGTACCAGGATAGGTACAATACAGATAAATAATTTCACTGTGTGTGTGCATGAGTAACCAATAAAGTACTTTCTTTTTTAAAGAAGAAAAAAAAGTGAATCATTCTGCAGCACCTTTAATCGCTCCTTCACTCACACATAAGAGCAGCAGTTGGGGTTGAATGAAGTTTACCTTGTACAGTCCTCTCAGGTCTCACTGGCAGACAGGCATCAGATCAGAAGGTTTAATTCTATTGCTAACAAGCATGCCCCTTTCAAAAGATTCAGGGTAAAAAAAAGGTTTTCTAATATCTTATCTAATGAATTATATGGCAGAGACTGGGCATGGAATCAGGCCAGAGAGACTGGCTCACTCGCGGACCGGCAACACTTTAGACAAATATGAAATAATTGCTCCGCCTCAATAAGGAAAGGAAAGTCTAATTATTATATAACCTAATTTCTGGAAAGTTGTGAACTCACTGAAACAGAATTCTGCTCCCTACTGACCACAATTCATTCATTCTGATTCTGGTCCTATTTGTGAGAAACAGGTTTTTAACAATCACTTCATAGAATCAGGAAATCTTCTTTGAACGAACATATCATACTGATCAGCCAAGAAATCAAACACCCACCCCATCAGCAAACAGAGCTCTTTTCTGTTTTAGACACTTTACAGAACAGGAGGTATTGGAGGCACTACTGACAATAAATATAAAGAAATCCAAGGGGGAAGATAAATTAGAGCCCAGTCTCGTGGCCTCATTGATTGTTAATCCGTTATCTTTAATGTATCACTTATTGCTGGGGTTATTCCTGATGTTAGGAAATCAGCACATGTTTTACCACTATTTAAAGGGGGTGACCCCAGTGAGGTGAATAACTATCGACCAATCTCCAAACTCATTTAGCTAAAGTGCTAGAATCACTGGTAAACCAGCAACTGCACACTTTTATATCCATGAATTTCATTCTAAGCCCGCATCAATCCTGTTTCAGACCCGGCCATGGAACCATCCCGGCAGCATCCCTAGTTATAAATGATATTGTGAATACAATTGATAAATATACAAAATGTGCAGCCTTATTCATTGACCTATCAAAGACATTTCATATTGTCGATCATACAATTTTACAGTACATTATTCTTCGGCACCCACTAGCATACAAGCGCTCTCTAATTTACAGGCTGCTTTTAACATTATACAACAGGCACTAGCCAGCCTTAAATTAGTCTTAAATGCTAGTAAAACAAATGGTTAGTTTTTTCTATAAAGAACATTGACCCCATTGATACGCTTATCAACTCTGAACAATGTTGAAATTGAACGAGTCCAAAATTACAAATACTGTACTTGCATCTAAAGTATATGGTTAGATTATTGACTTGTCCGTCAGGTCACATAAAAAATCTGATCAACAAGCTCAAACCCCAAATTGGCTTCTTCTATAGGAATAAGCCCTGCCTGTAGATGGATATTAGAAAAAAGGCTACTCTACCAGCATTTCACTATGGTGATACACTCATATACATGCCCCAAGCTCTGTTTTAAAACCACTGGATGCTGTGTATCACAGTGCAATTTGTTTCGTCACAAGTGAAGGGTTTCGAACCCATGACTGCGACCTGTATCACTGTTGGTTGGCCCTCTCTTGATTTTAGCTTGTGCATGACTCTTAGTGTGCATATTTCTTATCTCTGTTTGAATTCCATTTTTTGTGTGTAGTTATGGTTATGAGTATGTGTGTGTCTGTGCACATGTACTGTATGTATGTATGTATGTATGTATGTATGTATGTGTATGTTATGTTCTTGTTCTATTTTAATTATTTGCTTTGTATTGCCACAGGGCCCCCCTGAAAAAGACGCAGTGGCTTCTGCTCAAATAAAGGATAAATAAAAATAAAATATAATAAAATAACTGAAAGGATGTAGAGCACAAATCATTCCAACAAATAACTTTGCACTACTTTAGAGAGCTCAATCAGCAAGGACTAGGCAGTAATGACACACTATACTGTACAGTGGAAGGTATAACTAATGATGAATCTAATATATTGAATCTAATCTATTCATCCTCTAAGGGAGTAAAACCTAGTTATTTTACCAGTGAAACTTGTATCATAGCCTTCCAGTACATTTCATTGACGCACTAAACATTTAGAGTTGTTCCACTTAAGGAGGTCATGAGATCAAAAAACAACAAAACTGTGTCAATATTTATGAGCATTACTAACTTCTGAGCACTGACTCTTTTCTGCTTTGTATCTCAAGTGTTATCCAACACTGTCTCTACTGCATCTGGTCTCAGTTTCAACTATTGAAGGTACCTTTCAGATGGCCATGTATCATGCAACTGGCATAATTCAAAGAAATATTGACATACAACTACATTCACAAAGCACAAACTTATAAACAACATACAACTTTTGTACATTTAATAACACTAAAGAGCCTTTCATGAACACCCCCCCCCCCACACACACACACATGCACACACGTTTTATTGTGTCTACATTGCGTCATTCTTTTCACAGTACAATGACTTTGCAGAGAGGACTTTGACCAACACAGTGAAATGTTTTATACTAGCCCATGTCACGCCATAGATTTGTTGGTCACGGGGCCTATGACCATTTGACATGCATTGCATAATAGGTTCATGAGGGATGTTTTCACTGCTGATCCATTTGCTCCGCATATTGCTCAAGAGCAACTGAAATACTTGCACGACGTCTCACACCTAGTGCACGGCAGTTTAAATAAGCAAAGCGCTGAAATATGGTTAGCTGTTGGTAGATAAACCACAATTTGTCATTTAAATCTATACTCACGGACAAATACTACAAATTATTGACCAACCAATAATGTTTGGATTCCACTGCAGTGGAACTCAATACGTTAGCATACTGCAGGCCTAATGTCAACTTGGCTTGCTCAAAAGAAAGTAGAAAAAAAAACATGAAAAACCTGCCAAGACAAAATCCCAAAGCAACAACATTAGAGGCATGTAGACTCTGGTGCTTTTGTGCAAGCATCTAGCAAACTTGTGGCGCAATAGGAGCAGCAAGATACTGCTGTGAGGTAGGGAGAGTTCACTGTATTTTCTAACACAATAGTGGTAGTTTGTTTTTAATATTTATAACATTAGAGTGCGATTTTTCCTACACAATAAGCTTGCTCTTCCCTGTTTGCATGAATGGCCAGTCTCTGTGGACTAAAGCCTGAGCAGAAGCCATTAATTGCAACATGAGATATGAGAGCTGGGCTGGGGCTTGGCATTTACCCAAGTCACAGAATGTACTTGAACCGATTCCAGCAGCAAAAGTTAATACAGGCCAGAGTGGATTTATCTGTCTCAGATCGCATGCATCCAGAGGAACCGTGTCAGAGGCAGGCAGAAATCTTTCCAGACCAACTTCTGTAGCTTGTCTCTAGTCTTTTAATTAAAATAGACATGTTTCTTCTTTTACCATCTATATGACCGTAAAGACATTAAACATACATGCAATTGAAATCAGATGTTTTAACTCATTATACTCTGTCTCCACAGCGACCACGTTAGAGTACATGCTGTGCTATATATTGTGTGGTCCATGATGCATAGGATTTGAATTCTATGGTCACATCTCATATTTCATGATCGAAAAGGACCAAAGAAATGATGTGTTCAAGAATGATCGAGGTCGTTTTTATTTCTCTCACTTGCTGCTTCTTGCTTTCTTGCTTGTATGTGTGTGTGTGTGCGTGTGTCCGTCTTTCTGTCTGTGTGCACACATGTGCACTTTTTCTCCTTTAAACTCTGCACCCTATTGATAACAATACACACTGTTGGTCACAAGGTTAGTATTGATCAGTCTTTGTAAAAATGGATTACATAATGGGTTGCCAGCCTCCCCTCTCCCCAACCTCCACTCCCATGAAGTAGGCTGACATCATTGAGATGAACCATCAAGATACATCTATCTCTGTGATTCACTACCCAGACTCCTCCATATCTCACTCTGCCTTCTCAGATTGTTTGCCCCTGTCGCATTAACATCACAATGTATTATTCACGACTGTTTTCATTTATAAGTGAAATTACGGTGGTGAATGCTGAGGGATGTATTCGATGGGTAAGGTGAGTGCTATAAGACACACATGAGACCATGATCTATGGCAGAGTTTGCAGATTCACAGTAATGAAAGATGGCAACAAAGGGAAAGGGGGTGGGAGTTTACAGATTTTGTCAAATTCAATTTTAACATAGAAATGGAAACAAATAATTAACTTGCTTTTTGGTTGGTGGTTTACATATTGGCAAAAGGAAAGAAGAAGAAAAAAACGGTGAAAACCCGCTATTATCTATTATCAAGCTCCAATCTTGTCCCTAACTCTCCCCTCTTAACTTGAAGAGTGAAGATTATTCAATGTTGGGTGACATTATGGGCCTCTGTGGTTTGCAGTTCCGCATGCTCATTGATGTCAAATTGAGCGATTTAGGTCAGACGAGCCTTTCTGTCTGTGCTTTGTGCTAAATCTAGCCATGGGAATGCTTTGACTTTACAAGCTCAGCCACTCCTGTGGTGACTGCAGTGGCTGTCCTCAATACCCAATACACTTTTCTCTCCTATTTCAACCCCCCCGTCCACACCATCAACCCCATCACAAGAGGATTGTTTTCTGGACTTTCATTATTTTTTATATATTTGCTTGGTAATAGATGTGTGTGGACCATTAACACTGTAATCGGTCATGAAAAGACAATAATTGAAGAGAGGCAGAGGAATGAACTTAATCTATATGTCATCAAGAATGACCTAATGTGTTCTGTGCTGGTCCCTGATGTCCCTTATCTGATAAAAGAAAATATTCAAAGATACTGAAAATAGTCTTGGCTCAAAAGAAAGCACTCGCAAAATATTTTATCTACGCCATTCTATGAAAACAACTTGTGTCAGAGAATAGTCTACACATATTTCTCACGTTTGAATATTTAACATTTTATTTTCAATTCCCACAGAACTCTGTGTATTAACTTTTGGAGTTAGTGACCAGTAATCTCTATAAAATATGCAGCTTGTTCAGATTCATTCTAATCTTGAAAATATGTCTAACTATTTAGAATTAAAGTGTATGTCCTCTATATCTCTAATGAATACACATTGCACAACAGAGGGCCATTCATTTGAGCAAAAACCACCCAAGCTCATAGATGGCAGGATACTGCCTCCTGTTGGTAAAAGAAAAAGTTAAATCAAGGCGTTTCTAACACTACTTTCAAAGCAGATCTATCTATCTATCTATCTAATTCATTCATTTTCAATTTACTGATGCAGGTTCTTGATAGACTGGGTCTCAAAAGAATATATACAACTTTGTATATTTGTTATTTTATTATGTCAATAATTATTACATTGATTTTGTATGTGACAGCTAGTGGATATAACCAAATGGAGAAAAGAAACAGACCAAAATAATTATACTGTAAATTTTAAAGGAATACATGCTGTGAAACATGCACACAGCTTGTTATATAAAGAAGTACAGTATAATGATAAGATAAGATCTAACTGTGAATGATACAGTAAAACATAGTCAAGTAAAGAAGAAGAAGAAGAATACTGTGTGTGTTCTTGAAAAAATAGCTTAGGGCGGGTTAACTTGGCTTGGACTTATCTTATAGAAGAATAAACAGGCATCACTGAAATATCTATAAACAATTCCCAAGAAGGTGCATGTGTCAAACTCAAGGCCTTTGGGCCGGACATGGCCTGCCACTAATTTTGATGCAGCCCATGTATGAATCAGTTCATTCTGACCTGCCTAGCTGTAGACATGGTTGGTGGAATTACAAGTCCCAGTTGCCATGCAGTGTGCATTGTTGTGTGCTGCATGCTTACAGCCTAGCTGCCCATTATTTACTGTCACTGACAGTGTATCAAGTAAGCAAGCTAGTTAGCTACCCACCCGCTGAGGAAATCTCACCTCGCTGCAGCTGCTCTCCACCAACTGCACAACTCCAAGAATGATGGGAAACGCCTTGAGCTGAGTGCTCATTGGCTCATCACAGTTGTATCCCACCACTGACAATGAAACTGGACTGCACTCGGGCGAGGTGCCAACTTGCGCCTTATAGCCGAATATGCGTTTGCGACACCCGTGGCCTTGACCTTTGACCCTTTGACCTCACAATCGAATCAGCTCCAGGGTACCTTGGGCTGAATATATGTACCAAGTATGAATATCATAGGGTTCTTTGTTTCAGGGTCACTGCCATCACTGGCAGGAGAGGGTACAACCATTTATGGTAATTTGTTATTACATTAATTAATTATTAGTGTTCATTATTTATAGCATTTACTAACTCTTACTAAAGAGTTAAGACGGCATTAATAGTTAATTATTTGAGTGAACAATGAAATACTTAATGTTAAATAATGATAAATTCACCATTTATTAAGGACAGTTGTTGTAACGCATTATATTTATATTGGCTTTATTCACTGTTAATATATTGTGCTCTGCATAATAATACATGTATGTAGGTGAATTATCAATGATATATTATTCTTTCCATAATTTTTGTTTGCAAAATCTACACCAGCAGAAACAAATGAGAAATGAAAAACTTCAATTTTATCATTCCATTTTATTTTCAGTATTACACAACATTAGAAGTATAAATATCTGTTTTAATATACAACATCTATGACATCCATAGAGCTTTCCTTGGGCAAAATACAAAACTCACACTTTTTTTTATTGCACAGATCCTAAAAGACAAACCATAGTAAGCAAGTTCATCCAATACTAGTTTCGCACAGAGGGGGGAACAAATCGGAAAAGACAAGCGGACAAAGATGTCCCTGACATAAGATGAAACGACATTGATTACTGCACAAACAAATGTTCTTATTAAACACCACAACTTGATGGCAAGGGAACAAAGTCACACTATAAACATAGACATAGAACATAGATTTGGCAAATCAACAATATACAAAATATACACCCATGATGCTTTGTAAACAAACATTGAATGTGCTTTGATCATTTAAACGTCAGTCATCACAGGAAGAAAAAAAAGGCGTATAGGGGAAAAATAAATGCTCAATTGTTCAAATAAAATGTTGCGATTCATTTCAATCTGCATTCAGAGCCAGTTTGAAAGAGGACAACTATGGAAGTCATGAGCCATTCTCACCTTCCTCTTTTACTCTCCCCTTGAACTGAATGGGGAATATTGTCAAACATTAAGGTGCATTTGCTCTCACTAAACATTTACAGTACAATATCTAATGCAAGTAAACATCAGATTCCGATAACGTTAAAATCTCTACAATCAATCTCATTTGTGATGTGTTTGAGTTTGCATTCTTGGATACAGTATGCTATTTAGATACGTCATATTCTGTGTCAAGGTTAGAACAAGTATCTTCCTTTTGTTACGGTTTTGATATAGCCAGCACAACAGAGCAAATACTGCATAACATACTTGGAATCTTAGGCTACTTTCTGGTTGACATTTAAGGTTTGCAATTTAAAGGCATCTACAGTATTGACACATATGTGCATGTGTCAGAGTACATAAATACAGGAAAGTGAATTCTGATACACAGTAATCTACATGTATAGTACCAAGTATTCTCACGTCACCATCAACTGTATGTTGTGGACATGAACTATGCTATGCAAATCGTCATGATTCCTCATACAAACGCTTTACCTAGGTATAGCTTTAAGCCAAGTGCTGAACTGATTACAATCAAAGAAAGAGTCCTTTGAGATAGAAACACTAACACACGACTTGAACAACGTTGGGACTGAAGCTTGAAATTGAAATCTTTTGCAAACCCCTGACATTCTAGCACTATGTGTGCACTTGAAAATGAACCCTTTTTAAACACATCTTGCCCAAACATGTTTGATCATTCTGGGCAGTCATGGACAGAATCGGAGATGATGCCCAAAAGCCTTTATCTTTTGTCTTTTATCTTATCTACGGCAAGAATGTATTGGCAAACATACACAGAGTTGCTGGATCATCTAATTAATGAACACAAGGAAGTCTGTTCTACACAATCTGAATATTTATCATTGTACACAGTCATTATTCTTCAAACCATAGTAAGCCAGTAATACATTATGGCCTCATCAACAATAAAGACATTCTTGGGAAATGCTGACAGCCCTCACAGATTTGTTATATAATGCTACATTATTAGAAATACCCCTCATGCCTTATTTTTCTCTCCTCAAGTACATTTCGGAACATGTAATAACATGTTAAAGTCCCAAAGAGAGGAAGCCTTTTTTGACAAGATAGCTTACTTTAGACCACAGAGTTATCAAGCAGAACATGATTCTCTAATATTGAGTATACAAACAGGACATTGCAAAATATATACATATAATACAAACAACAATCATGTAAGCCCAAGTATCCCATTTTTTACATATTGTCATATTTACAACATATTGCATAAACATCAAAATTTTCAGAAATGTACAGAAGTAAGAGGAATGTGAATAACTCCACAACTTACTAAGAACAGCAAGTTCTATTTCCCATCATTCTAAGGCCCCCTCACTAAATATGATGTCTAGAACCGTAAGATGATTCCATATTTTCTACGTTCTACGTGAGAAGCACAGGACATATGCCTTCTGTGTACCACTGCACACACACACACACACACACACACACAAAAGCACACTCCGCCTCCACATAAAACAAAAACCAAACAAATTAACTGATCACCCTGAACAGAAATAATTGCAATATTTCATAGTGAATTGTGAGTCAGCAATCTCACCACTACTAAATGGCTAATCAAATTTGTTTAGTCTACTGCATTAGAAGTCTATCACCTTCAACACCAGGTGCCCTAAGCCCAGAAGTAAGAGTGCAATTCTAAATCATGTATGGCACCGACTATACAGTACAGCACAACCTTTGTAAGGCTCCTCCCTATTGTCCCTGACAGGCTGATTGCACAATGCATCCTGCTATCAACAGAAACAAAACATTCACTTGACAAAAGAGTAAAAGTGTAACTTCAGAAATTCAAGAAGTAATCTGCAAATCGTTGCCTACGGTCAGACCAACAGACACTTACATGTGGTGTCATAAGTATTCTTATTAAATGCACATGTAAATTGTAAGCGCGCGCACGCACACACACACACACACACACACACGCACCTACATCTCCATCAGCATAACTGTAACAGCTTCACCGGTCCTCAAACAAAAAAAGAAGGCATGATGATGCACTAAACATTTATAATATTTCTTAACCCCAAAATCTCTAAAGCAATATTGTTGGCTGCTATTCTCAATTCCCTTTTTTTATCTTTTGCTGGTACAACTGCGTGGTGACTCCTTCTGCAGCCTGCACCTACCAGTGTCTTTGTCTGAACCTGCACCACTATCTTTTGATGCGGAAGTCACAGCTCTTGATGCGTCTCTTCTCGTGTTTTTCTGCGCAGACGCAACGTCTTGGGCGGTTTCTTTTTTCTTCCTCTCAACCCGGTCCTTGCGGCTAGAGGACACCTGTTTGTCAGAGGTGGTAGCTCTGGGATCGTGTGTGCCATACCCGGACCCTGAAGCATCAACTCCACCAGGGCCCTTGTCCATTCGGAGCCCCTCGGACCTGGGGCCTTCCTTGGACACCTTGACAACAGGCTCCTGGGCTGTACAGCTGCAGACCCTGCCTGAGAAAGCTCCACTGCTTGACGGATGCGCTTCTCTTTTCACCGCAGGATTTGGCGGCGCTGGTGTAGCGTCGGGCGGTGGGGGGACATCCGACTGCGGCCGAGGCTCCTTCCTGAGCTGCTGTTGGGGTGCGGCGAGAGCCGACACGGCATCTTTTGGTTTAGAGTCAAGATCGTCTCTAATGGCTGGAGCTTGGGTTTTGGGTGAGGGGTCTTTCTGTTTGGCATCAAGACTTTGTTTCACAACTGGTGTTGGAGCCACAGAGGGCTTTAGAGTCACGGATGAGGTTACAGTTTTAGGAGGGAGAGATCTTGGTTTGGAGTCCATGTTTTCTTTCATCGTATGAGATGAGGTTGCTGCAACGCTTTTGGGTGGGGTTTCTTTTTGCTTCCCATCAGTGCTTTCTCTGGCAGCAGGAGTTGGAGAAGGGAGACGTTTTAAGTCAGAGCTACGTTCAGCGGATTGCAGCAGGGTTTCTTTCTGTTTGGCGCAGTGGACTGCTTGAATGGGCGACGTCGAGAGTGGAGATTCTTTAGCGAAATCTCTCCTTTTTGAATCTAGACTCCCCTTGACTACTGGGACAGAAGGAGTTGTACTATGGGATTTCACTTCAGGTGTCTTTGTCTCCTTCTCCGTCTTCCTAACTGCGTGCGACACAGGTTGTGGCTCAGGTCTCGACGTACTTTTGGGATTCAAAGCCATTTCATTTGCAATCGCTGACGCGGCTTGTTTCTGTTTCACTGTAGGGACCATGGTTGTCTCTTTCACACCGACTTCAGTTTTCTCTTTTTTGGACACGGAACATTCTGCCTCAGGTGATTTGGGTGGTGCTTTTTCAAATGGATGGTTAGTTGACACCAGCTGCTCGGGCACTTTAATCTCCACGTTGCCTCCATTGTTTGTCTTTGTTGATATAGGATCCTCTCTCCATCTGCTCTCCATCGCACCAACCGGTACAACGTTATCCTTCTTTTGATTTAAACTCGGTGTGTCCTCTGTAACCTCATTTAACGAGGTCGTCGTGTTCACCGTTCCTTTAGAAACACCTCCCTCCTGCTCCACTTTTGGGTTTGCCTCCCCCTTTCCAGACGCCTTACTTCCAACTGTGGCACATGCGTTGATTTCCTTCTTAGAACATGAGCCGCCTGTGCCACTGGTCGCAGCTGCCTGTACGTTGTCCCTGATAAGGGATCTCACAGTGCAGCCCTGACCTTCTGGTTTTGAACTGCACGTTTGATCTCCCTCTACAGAACCAGTGGCTGGTGTTACGATAGAAGCCTGTGGTTTGTTATATGTAGAGGAGCTGTGGAATAACAATTGCTGTTTTGAAAGGTGTTGGACATCTTCTATGTAGAGTACAGATACAGTGTTATTTTGTGTATTCCCTTGAGAAACAGAGGTCATGTTTGAGCTCTGTGGAGTTACTGGTTTCTCACAGCTCTGAAGGCGACTCGCCCCTAATCCAGAGTTTACACTATGCGTCAGCGAGGGTAAAGATTCATTGGCAGTTGTGACTGGGGTCTCCACTTGTGCAGCTGCAGGGGCAGTTATTATGTCCAGCTGTAGCTTAGTTGAAGTCAAAGGCTGTGCCGTCTTGAAGCTGTCGGCGTTTTGTGATGTAGTGCACGGCGCCACTTCCTGCTGTTCCATTTCATCTTCCTGATCTTCATTACTGACCTCCCGTATGGAGGGTGTTTTTCCACAGGAGAAGTGGGAGCTGTGTCGAGTGCTTCTGTGTTCATGAGCCAGCGATGAATTGGCCTTCATACTGGTCCGGCTCTCTTGCTTAGTAGTAACGGGTGAGGCCTCCCCTTTGGAGGTGGGGGCTTTTAGTGATTCACCGTGTCTATGCTGTGGTTTCTCATCACTGTTACTGCATTTGAACTCGGTGGTTGAATTATTTGGCTGCTCTTTGGAGGCAACTATGCAATTTAGAGACAAAACAGGTCCAGGGCTTGGTGCACAAGTCAGGGGGCTCTTCGGTTTGTCTGCAGGTTTGAGTTGGGGGCAGGGAAGCTGTCTCTCAGTAGGGCTCAGGAGCCACAGTGGAGGACCCATAGAAACACTGTCACTTGTGCTCTCCACCATCTTGGATAGACAGGTGTCCGTTTTGGAGACTCTGGGCCCCGAGAGCAGGCCGATGTCCAGGGTGCCCTCCAGGGGTTTGAGAGAGGAAACGAGGCGCCCTTCTAGTTTGTATTCAGAGGATGTCTTTCGGAGGGGAATCTCTGCTGAGGAGATGAGCTGGAGCTTTTCCACAGCACTCTCCCCCCGACCAGAGAAGAGCTTGGGGGCCAGACCTTCAGCGCTGGAGTGAACACTGCCCAGGCCTCCCTTCATGTAGTCATGAGATATGGTCGAGTCCAGCTGGAGGCTCTTGGACCTGGTGGAGCCAAAGTGGAGGTTGTCATGGATGCTGGGAGACATCCGACACATGCAGTCTTCTCGTTCTTCAAATGACAACCTCTTCCTGGTAAACTCTATATTGGGAGCTTTGAAGTCCAATCTGTCCGACTTCATACTCTCCTTCCCCTGTCTGGAGTGCTGCCAGTCGGGATGAATAGAGCACAGGGGTGATCGAAACCCTCCCTCACTTTCACAACTGCTGGCACCAGATGGTTCAGGGATGCCCTCACACATACGTGTGTTAAGTTTCTTATACAGCACATCTTTAAGGGTGCTGGCAGCTTTGGCCTCTAGTGGGCCAGACTCTGGGCTACTCTGGGATTTGCTTTGGCCCCGGGCCAGAAAACCATTGTCCCCGTCACCTCCACATAGGGAGGAGTCAGACTCACGCAGGGCATCTTGCTTCTGTAGAGACTCCCTCCTCTCTGACCAGTCCTGTCTCTTCACAACCATCTTGATCTTCAGCTTTTCCTTGTCGAGTTCCTCTACAGACTCCTGCCTGCCCGCCTGGCGACTGACTGGCCTCTTCAAGCAACCCTGCTCAACAGGTCGGACACGGGTGATGGCCAATGTCTCGCAGGCTGTCTCCTCCATGCTCTGCAAGATGGGGTAATCACGGTCCCCAGACCTCAGTTCCTCACCCTGCACCTCCTCTTGGGTCACCTCCAGACTGTGTTTCCTGGGACACAGGTGCTTCTTATCCCCCGTGTAGGAGGGCGACAGCTTCTCCTCAGACTGAACACGTTTCAGGAGGGGCGAGCGGGGCGGCTCAGCGCTTTTGGGACGTACAATGTGGCGGACAATTGTGGGCGGGGAGTGTATCTTGGCTGGGAAGGCCTGGGTTGTCTTGGAGATGGCAACAGAATGCCCACTAAGAAGGGGAGACGGTGAGCGCAGAGGAGATGTTGGTTGGGGGGTAGGGGAAGGTGTGTGAGCCAGAGGAGAGACGGGGATGTTACCGGCAGACTTGCGCCGCCCCTGGTGGAGCCTTTGTCCCGTCAGTTTGGGGCCGAGGCCATGGAGGGTGCTGGGACGAATGTGACCCGAGCCTGCTGGGGAGTTTGGAGCGCTGGAGCTGGGAGAGCTACTCTGAGAGGAGTTGCCACCTGGAAGTCACAGGGACAACGAGAGAACAGTGGGTATCAATAATTTAACATGGAATTATAAATGCATGAAAATAACTGTGAAGTTGCTGAACAACACTTTAAATGAGGTATAATCTCCACCTGACTGACTGAAATCTGGTGAGGGGCGAATGGCTGCAGTGGGGGAGCGAGGGGAGAGGCTGTGGGTGGGGGAGCCAGGGAGACTCTCACCAGATGACAGAGACTGGTTGAGAGAAGAGAAACTGCGGCTTGTATGCAGCAGAGGGGAGGGCTGCATGGCGAAACGCTTGAACAGGGAGCGTCGCCTGGGGGAAAGAAAAGAAAAAACCAGTACATTAAATTTGGGGCATTATTCATAATTCTCAATTTTTAATAAACTAATTATTTTATTGTTCCTACGCATAAAAGATGCCCAAAGACTATTACAATTACCACAAATGGACGGGAGATGGTGCTGTTGAGCTATTACACAGACAGGGTTCTATTATTCAAAACTAGAAAGGCAGGTTCTAAATATGTGTTCATGCAAGTCCTTCTGCTTGATGATGGATCTTTAGCTCAGAGTGCAGGTTGCTTGTGTTCCTATATTTTGTAACAACTTGTTTTTTTTTTCAATCTGCACAGTCTGCATAACACTTTGCTCAGATTTGCTGGCTCTGCTTTATGATTTTTTTTTATGAGTCAATAGAAACACCAAATAAGCACAGTTGCATTTTGTTTTGAACAAAACCTATTTTGAGTATCTGTCTGCTATGTAACAGTTTACAGAGGTAAGTGCACGAGAACTTGTGTCTGTGTTCCTCATTCTTTGGATGGGAGCTACTTTTTACACCTTGTGGTTACACTGTATAAACATATCGTGTACTGTATATAGAACATTCCATTTGTACCTTTCTGGTGTCTTCTCCTTCTTGGGCTTCTTGGTACATCTGACCATCTTGCTCCTGTAGCTATTCCTCCTGGCAGGACCGGTTTTTATGGAGGTATTTTCAAAGGGGGTTGTGGAGATGGACACTTTACTACCACTCTGAGAAGGAAGCGCGAAAAATGATGTAGTCACAGCTATTAAAATGACATCCAATGATTTGTATCCATTTTGCTTTATACATAACCATTATTCCCAGTTGACTGCATTTGTGTGACTTTATATGCATGGTTAAAAGACTAAAGCCTAGGTCAGAATGCAAGACTGTTCAAACCTCGTCTTTCCTTTATTTATATACATATATGATCAAAGATGCATAAATAATACATTGTTAATATTTGCTTTTGTTTGAGTGGTTACACTTAAACGTTATTGCATTTTCAATAACATTACAGACAGTTTCAGACCAACTCCAGTAAAAGCACCACAACTGGACTTGGGTCTTGATTGGCTCTCCTCACTAAAGGACTATGGAAATCCTTCCAGGCCAGTTTGCATGATTTGAACTGACACCCCGCTGGAAGGCCTCCGCTCAGCAGGTTTAACTCATTTGAATTACAGGAGCTGGTGTCCAGTATTGTGACTGTTCTTCCTATGAGGACTTGGTCTTCAAATTCATTCAATTTAAGTCATTCAACTTTTAACTAAACTACATTTATTTGCAAAACACCATGAAGAAACATGGGACTTTAAAGATCAAACACAGGTTCTCACTTACCTTGAGCAGGAGCTCCACCACTTCAGTGTGTACTAGACCGTGGACCGGTTCTCCATTCACATGAGTAATGAGGTCTCCAGCTTTTAGTCCTGCCTTATGGGCAGGCCCACCATCCTCTACATTCTGACCAACAGACAAGAGGGAAATATATTGACACCTATTTCTCCACAGAGCCCTTTGTGTTAAGATTTTGTAAATATACTAGCTGATAATTATTAATAATTATTAACAAGTTGTCTACTGGAGGCTGATATGGTCCTTACCCAGACCATGTGGTAGACAGTGTAGATGTCACCGTCACAAGCGTACACCCGGATGGCCCTCAGTGTGAAGCCAAACTTCTTCCCAGAGCTGTGGATGACGACGGGCTGCCGAGGGTTGGAGGTGCAGAGGGAGGAGTCTCGGCTTGGGGAGGAGTCTCTTGAGGAGGGGTCTGAGGAGAGGGAGTAAGGAGATAGGGGGCTGGCGAGCGGAGACACGCCAAAGATATCTGGAAAAATAAGAGACGATCGCCAACTGAGCATTTTTTCCGTTTCATCCATCTGACTTTGACTGGCTCTCCATTCAGTAGTCATCTGTGAGCCTGGTTCATTCTGCGCCTACTGTGGGTGACACCAATTAGCTGTGAAAGCCTCTTTCCCTGCATGCTGTCCTTGTTAGAGACCTGTACTCTCGCAGCAGGTGCCATGCTGGGCCCATTTCACACAGGTCCATAGTGTGCTTTCATCTCTTTCACATTATTTGTTAAAAGTCCATTGCTCTAATACTAATTCTCAACATCTTTCTGCTCCGACAGTGTGATGCATCCCATACTCCAACCTTCAACAAATTGGCTGAGATCATAGGTGTTTGTGTGTGTGCGTGTGTCTTTGTGGATGTATGTGTGTGTCTGTTCTCTGACTTACCCCCAGGGATCATAAGGGAAAGGGCACTGGCTGAGACAGACTTTGGGACTTTTGCCACGGCCCCAATCTTCTCCCCGGGACCTTCAAGCCGCCGAGCGGTGGTCTGGGCCCCCTGGTCTCCAGAGGTTTGACTGCTACTGTCCGGGCTCTCCACACCCTCACCTCTGGGGGTCAGTTGGTCCAGATGTTCTGAGAAACTCCCTGAGAAACAATCACAAAAGATGTGTGTGGAGTGAGGTGAACAACTAATCACAAAGACTTGCCACACAGAGCTGAACACAGTGAAGTCAGCAGGACCAAAATACTCCACCTTGAACCTCTTCAAGACTGACCAAACATTGGAAAATGTTTGATTCTTTTATTTTTTGAGTTTGTCATTTCCAATCAGAATTGGTTGGAGCTGGGGAAACCTTGTCAACATGAAGCACCCAGGTGGGTGAATAAAGAAACACTAAATATATATATTGAATTTGAATATTGAAATCACATCTATTATGTATACAGTATATTATTCATTTCAACAACAAAAAAAAGGGTTCATGATCTATAAAACAATAATTGATAATAATAAATAGCGACATACAATAAGAGGGTCATCAACATGAGCATGATCTCCAACAGTCTACATGTCATCTGGCTCCTCAGTTGTAACAAAATCAGCTCAAAACAAACACTTGGCACATACAGCCAGCGTTCAACCATTCCCAAACTTCATCAAGTTTGCTGGAGAACGCTGCAATCAGGGTGAAGTTGACAGCCGGAAAATTCAACTCCTAAAAGTTACAATCAATATTGGAAGGCTGAGGTTTGTTGGTGTAAGTTGGATAATGTTGTCTCAGTGTTCCAGGGGTTTTACAACATATATTAAAATGAGAACCAAGCACACTTCTTCTAGTTATATCTATAGTTCACTGTCATTTTGTACCAGAGAGCGTGGCTCCGCTGTGAGCGCTGCCAGGAGTGGTAGCATCAGGCTCATCCTGGGGCAGCTCTCCAACGGAGAAAGAGGCCTTGCTGGGGTCCCCAAGGCCTGAGGACTCATCCCCGTCACTCTCCGCTGAGATAGCAAACTTGGGTAGCAAGCTGGGGCGAGGGCCCTGATTCATACTCTCTGTGTCTGCCGAGTAGGACAGGGAGGGCCTAGGGGAGGGATAAGAGAACAGAACGTCATGAACCAATTCCAGGTGAAAGAATCTGGAGTAAACACGTACATTGTTAGAGCACATATTGGGATGTATTTGATTGTGTGCGGATGTATTTAATCAATGTTGTGTCCAACAGCTATCTAAATAATACACCATTAAATTGTCAATCAGACATAAAAATGAGTGCTTTATGTAGTATTTAATCTCTATTACATAGCGTTTTAATGACATCTACTGTATATATAATCTTGATGCGAGCGTTATGGGGAACTTACATTTCAGCAAAATCTGGCGTCCAGCTGAGAGAGTCCACAGTCAGTGGGCTCTCACTCTTCTTCTCCTCTGTCTCACCCTTCTCCTCCAGTTGCCCACGGGACAGATCCAGGCTGCTGTAAACCTAAGTATCATACGAGACAAAAAGATGCACTCTAGTACATGCAGGCTGTTTTATAAACGTACAGTTCAGTTCTGTAGACAGACTTCGGTAAAAAAAAAGAAGATGCATAAGTCACTGCCAAGTCACACACCGACGGAAAATATGCCGTGAAGAAACAAGGTAAATAATGATCAGGTCTTTGTGACCGTACATGTATTAACCAATCGTGATGAGTTTATGTAATTTAGGATTATCTGGAGACTAGAAACACTGAGCTGTCTGGGTTCATGCAGACGTCAGCAAGTCATACAAGAAAGGAGTTTGGGAGCAACTGAAGGAAGGTACATCTCGGAGACACCCCGCTGCTTTTCGAGATACTCTGTAACACCGGAGAGGAGAGCCCACTGCAATGCAGCGCAACAATGACTCGGAGCTTGTGCGAGTGTGTATTGTGTTCCACTTTACCAAATAAATAGATGATTTGCAGGCAGAAAATATATGCAAAGTCGATATCTACATTTCATGCTGCGGGGGGACATGTTTTGTAGTCACTAATTTCCATATGAAGTACCGATTGTCCACGTTTTCTTTCCCATGACAAAAGGATGAGGATGGATGATGGATTAACTCATTTCTGAGGACACACCTTGGAGAATCTGTGAGAACAAGAGGAGAACTGCCGCAGCTCCACATTGAAGTCTTCATCATTTGTGTCCTCCTCTTCCTCCGTCTCCAGGTGATGGTATCTCTCAGAGCGAGCTTGAGATGAAGTATTATATTTTAGAGGTTATTAATACAGTTGCAGTTATTACTTAGGTGCTACAAGGTTAGTTGGAGAGAGGAAATGGGTTGTAATCATAACAAAGAGTAAAAACAATATAGACCAATACATTGTCATACTATCTTAATTGAGAGAATATTGAGTAACACTAATATAGTTGCCCCTCTTCTCTTTTTTTGTTTGCACTGGGTTAGATGACTCACTGTCGAAGTAGCTGGTGTCATCTTCAGACTCCAGCTGGGGAATAAACTCAGCCTTCTGCCTCAGTAGGCTGTTCCAGTCCAGGTTGTGGAAAAACTGGTGGTGCTTCACTTCAACAGCCCCACCTCAAGATGGAGTAAATACAGATGAATAAGGACAAAGTTTGAAGGAATTTGGCCGAACACACGCTGGACACACACACACGCGACAGACACTGGACACTGACATTGGACCGTTCACGCAGGAGGGGAAGAAAAGCCTATGCTGTGTTTTTCTTTTGCACAGTGGCTGCAGGCCAAACTGATAAGACTATAAATTATGCAGTGTAATTTCCTTCCTGTGACCTTTTGCGGAAGAGTGGGAACTGCTGTGAACGGCAACCTAAGCGGACTGATCTCGATGACCAAAGAGGTCCATCTCTCCCCGGATTGAATCAGCTGTGTGCATCCCTATGTTGAAAAGCCTTTGTCCCAGGTCACTGTGGCACTTTTACAGTCCACAGACCAACAGGCTCATGGTGCCTGACCTTGGATGGGACAAGATTCACGAGATGGCTAAGAAATAACTGTACTTGATCAAAAGGAAAAGGTGGGCATGCCACACGATAAACAGTTTCGCTGCTGGCTGACCTCATTTCTCCCCAGGTGACTCGGAATAATGAGCTGTGCTGAGGTGGCACTAATGGTCACATGAGAATTTATGGCAGTGCCCGTCTAGTCCAAACCAAGTTAATGGCTGTGCCACATTTTGCTTGAAAGATATGTGTGTGTGTATGTATGCATGTGTGTGTGTGTGTGTGTGTGTGTGTACCTGTGCCTATCCTCTCCAGAGGATTCTGTCTGAGCAGCAAGGTGATGAGCTCCTGGGAGTCAGTAGGTGGGGCATCTTCTCCCTCAGGCCAATTGATCTCATCTGTAAACCGACAACACACACAGTTTGTATTAAACATACGGTAGTCAACACACAAGTACTGCACATAACCCAGTTGCTATTATATTAGGTTATGTTTTGCACCTGGACACCATCATCCTTTATTCAGAGAGAAATCTATTCCAGGGAAAGCAATAAGAGTATTTTTACAAGCAGGTATGCAAGAAATCAAAACATTATATTGAATATTTACTACTGTACCTGCAAGAAAGGTACTTAGTAGGGTAGAGTCAGCTCTGTATGTATGATAGTAGAATGAGAGCCTCTGCATATGCTCTACCTTTCAGTGAAAAGGCTTGCAGGTACAGTATGCAACGAAGAGGCGAGTAAACCTACGAGACTGCCTGTGCCATGTCGATTGTCTGCTCAGACACCATTTGTGCCCCATTGTAATCAAATTTGGGAGGGAGCTATGAATATGTATGTTCGGCCTGAGGGCACAATAGCATGCATTCAGTGTGTTCAGGCCCCTTTAATTAACAGCCAGTCCCACTAGCTTGGTATGATTGAGAGCATACCTAATTGGTCATGACACGCTATTCATTTCCATATTACAGACGGAGGCTGTTATCCAGCAACACATTTCCTCTGAGCCACACCGCTGATAAAAAGGTATTATTTTGAAGATTTTCTATGTGCTGTCACCATGAGGATAAAAGACAAGGAAGCAACGTAATCATAATATTATACTTCACATGTGGTCTAATGTCAAGCTGCCATCCGTTTTGCTGTACGCCTTCGGGGAAATCTTAGTCTTCAATAAATTGAGAAATAGGCACCACCGTCTAACTCCATGTGGTCACTGTGTTTAATTCATATTTTAATGTTGTTTTGAGATTTCTTTTGATGCACTCATCGGAATGTACATACCAGATGTTGTGAGACTTGGACTCAATCTTTCACCTCTAGCAGTAGAAAAAGTAATCTTTGAAATTAGATGAACTGCCACTTTAAAAAAAATGAATAAGTGATTTTTTCATTAGTTTTTTATGGCCTTTTTCATCTTTAAATCTATATTTGTACATTATTCATCTTGTAGGTCATTGCAATTTTTTTGGTTTGAATGATTTGGGGCAAGGAACTTCAAAAGCCATTTGCTGCAAACATATCATAGTCAGCAGGAACAAGGGGAAAAAATGAGTATTGGATAGATAAAGATATATTCCTAACCATACTGTTCTTGCTATGCACTGTAATTAACATGCCAGCAGTTATCAAAGTTCTTGTCTGAAATTAGCAAGGAATCCATTTGTCTGCACAAAACTATGGCAAAGTGCGTAATATTACATCATGGCATTGGATTGATCCGTCAGTGGGAATCAATCAACTGCATCCGCTTAGCAGCACAATGTAATGCAATTATAAATTATATATTACGATACAGTAAGCATGACACAACAGTCATGGTGGGGCAGAAATATCATAGAAGGGATATCACTGAAGTGAACTGACCACTGATGACCTGTCCGAACAGCTCCTCTGGTGTGTCTCCAAAGAACGGCACACAGCCCACCAGGAACTCATACAGGATGATGCCCATGGCCCACCAGTCCACTGGCTTCCCATAGCCCTGCCTCAGGATCACCTCTGGGGCAATGTACTCTGGGGTTCCACATACCTATGTAGACAAAACACAACACAAATTGCAAACATAATATGTTTATGGAAAAGGTACTGTCAAAAACGGTCTATATTGTGCATAGTCAAACAATATGTACCTGCTTATCGGAGAACTCCCTGGCATCTTTCTCTATATGTCCCTCATATAGGTTAGTGGTCATATTCATCAGCCCCACCTTGGACAGCCCAAAGTCTGTCAGCTTGATGTGCCCCATTGAGGTAACCAGCAAACTGTAAGGAAGAGTGGTGGGTGGGAAGGAAGGAAGGAAGGAAGGAAGGAAAGAATGAAGGACAATTAGGCCTCTAGTAATGCATGTACAGAACCAAGGCCTGTTATAGGTATTGTATAGCCTGAACATAAATTTTTTCTGAAACAGTTTCCATTAACATTATTACTTTCAATCAACACAAGTCAATATGCAAAAACAATTTACTTTAGACATGTTGTCATATTTATTTATCTATTTGCGCTGCTGTTGATCAAGTCAAGAAAACAGTAATGATCCGAGTCCACAAAATAACTTCACGGAATGGCTTTTACACATGGACTATCTACGCTCTCACTTTATTTCTCTGACCCATACTAAATACGCAGCTTCGGATTTGTGACCAAATGTCACACTGGTCAGTTGAATTTCAAGCAGCTGTCCTCGGCCTGCCTGTCATTGTGGCGTCCTCCCTGGAGTGATGGCTGCGCAAAGTATGTCAACGTGTCCAGGAAGCGCAAGGAAACCTGTTTCTACAAGCGACCTTTGTTTGTTTTGTAATGAGCCGGATCTGCTGTGTCCATGCCAGTATTATGTGAAGGCAGTCAGAGTTTTGATGGAGCTCAAGGTCTCACTGGATAAATGCAAAGGCCATCTAATTGTTGAAAAGCGATGGGAGGGGGAGAAGAAGAGGCAATCACCTTTTGGTACGCCATTGTGCTAATGAGGGTATTTTGTGTGGAGAAAATAGTCCAAATCTACAGTCATTTTCCAAGTGATTTTTTTACATTTATTTTAAAAATGCAGACATTTAAAGGCAGATAATTTTTTTGAAAAGTTGACACTGCATTTGTTCCGTTAAAGAAATTACATATTTAAATCTCGTTAACCAATGGTGAAGGCTCTTGGCCTTTTTATTGTGAATATGTCAGACATCATTATGAAACAAAACATGCAAACTCCTATGCTAAGTACTCTGGCAACGAATGGAAGATTAAAAATGACAGCGCTAAAAACAAGGCTATGTGCTCAACAATAAACATTCTTTAGGAGGGGCTCTCGTGCTACATGTGGTAGCTACGGCAGAGCTGCGCTCATCGCAAAGAGTGGGAGACCGTTTTCTGTCGGCGAGTTTGTGAAAGAGTGCCCGTCATTGGCTACCAGAGCGGCTGTGTCCTGAAAAAGCAGAACTGTTCAAGACGATCAGCCTCTCGTGAAACACAGTCACTCGCAGAATAGACGAGATTTTGCAGAATATCAGTGAGCAAGCGAGTGACAAAGCATTTTTCAATCAGAGATTTCATTGCCAGTAAGAGGGGCGAAACCGATGTTTTCTCGAACGAGAGAAGCTTCAGAGAACTTCAAGGGACAGACGACCTTATCCTTCACCTGACAGACAGCGTCAAAGCGTTTCAGCTGAAACTCCAGCATCAGACGACATCAGGTATGCATTTTATTAAACATATTAAAAATTAATCAAAATTGTAAATATCAATCGGTAATCTGTAATTTTTCATTCTTGAGCTCCTATGACAATAAATTCTGCAACGTATATCTCAATATGTATACAAATGTCAAATAAACGTGAATGTTAACATGCTTAAGCAATGCACTGATAGTTACTTTGCTGTGTCATATTGTTTCGTTTTTTCCCCCGAGCTCTGTTGATACATTTAAAATTTAAAAAACTTTTTTTTTATTGAAGCGTCATACAAATAAATCTGTCTAAGAATCTACTATCAGTAATTCGCAGCAATTAGCAGTAATTCTAGCAAGTTACTGCATTATGAAGATCTCCGACAAGAGTTCAACCGCCGCTTTGAAGATTTCTGAAACAGTGAGAGCGATCAGGCCTTATTTGTCTCCAGAGTAACTGCAAATGCAGTTGACTGAATTGCAGTGCGAGACTGAGCTCAAAGCAAAGTTCAGCTCTGTTCCCCTACAAGTGCGTGTCTCCATTGTTTCCAGTGTTTCCTGCAATTAGGAGGCATGCGCAAAGGATGCTCTCCCTCTTTGGGAGCACTTACGTGTGTGAGCAGACTTTTAGCCTCATGAACTTAAATAAAACCAACACACCCTGTGCAGGATGTGTTGCGCCTGTCTGTCACTCAGCTAGAGCCTGATATCAACAAGCTTATACAGGGGCAGAGTCAGCTGCACGTCTCACACAGAGATTATATCACCTTAAGCAAATGTTGGTTGCGGTATTCATGTGAGTTTCTAAGTATGCAGAACAATTTGTAATGTCCTTTTTTTCCTCTTTTTTTTCTCCAAAATGTTCATGGTGTGCAAACTAGTTGTGCATTGTAACCAGTTACCAAATTATTTATTGATTTATTTGTAACCTTTATTTAACCAGGTGAGTCCATTTACACCCATTCTCATTTCCCTGTGGAACAATTTAACATAGGTTTTTTCCATCACAAGTGCCTTGCTCAAAGGCACAAGAGCAGTGGCCCAGGATGTGAACTGGCATCTGGTTATCAGTCTATATTTTCATTGGTGTCCTTGCAAATGAGAATTGGTTCTTAATGGACATAGCTGGTAAAATGTTTTTTTTTTTTCAACTACACATCTTGAGTTTGCCCAACTTTCAAATTTGGCAACTGGTTACAGTTGTTTTTTCAAGCTCAATTAATTAATGTCTTTTACAGTGAATGTTTTTTGTTTTAAACAAATAGGGTACAGTACATAGTCATAATAATAGTTGTATATACATGATCAGTTGTATCAAACATTTTTCAAATAATCAGTTGTATCAAACAAAAAATAGATTTAAAAAAAGGAAATGTAGATTTAACAGAAAACCCTTGTTTAACATG
>OMOT01088674.1:0-16971 GCA_900312575.1 Acanthochaenus luetkenii | reverse complement strand
CCTGATATCAACAAGCTTATACAGGGGCAGAGTCAGCTGCACGTCTCACACAGAGATTATATCACCTTAAGCAAATGTTGGTTGCGGTATTCATGTGAGTTTCTAAGTATGCAGAACAATTTGTAATGTCCTTTTTTTGTTTGTTTGTTTTTCAAAATGTTCATGTTGTGCATTGTAACCAGTTACCAAATTATTTATTTATTTATTTATTTGTAACCTTTATTTAACCAGGTATGTCCATTTACACCCATTCTCATTTCCCTGTGGAACAATTTCGGGGTGAAGTGCCTTGCTCAAAGGCACAGGAGCAGTGGCCCAGGATGTGAACTAGCATCTGGTTATCAGTCTATATTTTCATTGGTGTCCTTGCAAATGAGAATTGGTTCTCAATGGACATAGCTGGTAAAATGTTTTTAAAAAACTACACATCTTGAGTTTGCCCAACTTACAATAATTTGGCAACTGGTTACAGTTATTTTTCAAGCTCAATTAATTTATGTATTTTACAGTGAATGTTTTTTGTTTTAAACAGTACATAGTCATAATAATAGTTGTATATACATGATCAGTTGTATCAAACATTTTTCAAATAATCAGTTGTATCAAACAAAAAATAGATTTAAAAAAAGGAAATGTAGATTTAACAGAAAACCCTTGTTAACATGTTGAATAGATGATTTTAGGGAGAACTGTTGTAGAGGTCATTGAGAAAATGAACATTATATGAAAGTTTGCATTCAAAATGATCTGTAACATGCTTTGGCCCACAGAGCCTAAAACGTTGGGCACCCCTGTTCTACTGTGACCTAACCAATAAAGGTAAAAGTGCCCCAAAAATTATCTTTACAAAATAAATTAAGAAAGTGTGAGGACTCACTTGTCTGGTTTGAGGTCCCTGTGGACGATGCCATAGTTGTGGAGGTACTCTAGGGCCAGGACTGTCTCTGCAAAGTACATCCTAGCCATATCCACAGGCAGGGGACCCATGATCTTCAAAAGGGTGGCACAGTCTCCCCCTGTAGCCACACATGCACAGACATTGTATACAAGATAAATGGAGTAATGTTACAAATGTGTTTGAGAGACCACACAAGAATTACTACTGCTTCGGCAATAGAACTATACGCTGAAAACCCAGTTGCTGACCTTCCACGTATTCCATGACCATGCACAGGTGCCGTCGTGTCTCAAAGGAGCAGTACATGGAGACCACAAAAGGGTTCTCGGCAAAGGTGAGGATGTCTCTCTCCACGAAGGCCTGCTGGATCTGGTTTCTCAAAATCAGGTTCTGCTTGTTGATCTTTTTCATGGCGAAACGCTGCTTGGTCTCCTTGTGCCGCACCAGATAAACAGCACTGTGGGATACAGAAATAGTTCATTCTAACTTGAGAATTCTGAATTGATTCCTAGTTGAGGACGGTTACCCAACCTTTATCAGTAGAGGTTCGATCTGGTGTGGAATGAGATGGCCTTACCCATAGGCACCATTGCTGATGAGCTTTGTCATCTCAAAGTCCATTTCACAGGGTTTACGCCGGGATCGCAAGGCAGTGCTCAGGCTCTGAGACTGAGGGCAGGAACAGAGACAAATTGTAGAACAGATCTAACACACACAATCTGTATTTCACTGATACATCTAGGCTAAAGATACAGGAGCTCAATACAATATACAGACTAATTAATCAAGTCCTGAATACTTACAGAGTCGTCTGTTTCAGGGGTTTCTGCAATCCCACTGTCACAGCTGGTCAGCTGAGCAATTTCTACAGGGAAAGAGAAATCAGAAATCAGAAATGAATCAGTATAAAAATAAAATAAATAGTTGATAATACACTATTTAATTTCATTTGGTTTCATTTGGAGCCTACTCCGCATCCACTAGTTCAGCAATGCAATTTGCTTCCAGATGTTTTTAAAAACTAGGTACTCAATTAAAGTCTACATAGAGACCACAATGCTGAGATATACACAACATATCTTGAAAACAAACAAACAAACAAACAAACAAACAAAACAGCAGACTTTTGACTTTCTTCACCTATTAGGTTTGAGGTGCTGACTCCAAATTATTCCAAATTGAGAATAAATGGAGTGGAAATCAGATTTGGCAACACTAACACATGTCTTAACATCCATTTAGAAAAACACTACTCCAGAGCAAGTACTCATTATGAACCACCTCGCATCTTGTTTGCGTTTGTGTGTGCGTGTGTCACCATGCCAAAGTCCATGTGAGCAATTTCACAAGGGGGTGTTTGTCTTGTCCCCTGCGAGACCACGGACACATTTACACCGCTATTTAACATCTGTCCTTCCTTATAGGTCCGCTTCAGGCGGTCCAAGCATTGGGCAAACGAAACATGGGAGAGACTCAGGGGAAATTAATTGAGATTGGCTGACGAGGAGGCTAGTGAACCAGCTTGTGTGTATCCGTCTCAGGTCTGTGGGGAGCTCATTCCTTTCTAATTAGTCATAATGAATGTCGGTTACTGAATCTGGAGAGATAGCGGGTCATTAGAAAGGCAGTCTGTTCAGCACAGGGCATTAGTCAACAGTATCTTTGTCTTAGTCCTCTCCATGGCTCAATTCTTTCATTCCTTTACAGCTGCACTACAGTTAACCAGTATCCAATTTGGCATATTACTGAAGATGCAGGAATTATACTACTGAGCACTTCAATGGAATGCCATAAGATACAATTAAGAGTGCTGTCCGCTTACGGTAGATGCCCGATTTTTAATAATACATTTCATTATTTGTGTTGTTTACAAAAGCCTACAGAAATAAACTGATAATAGATAATCCACGATTGTCTGCTCCAGTGATGCTGAAAAACACTAATGGAGAACTTTATATCTGAAATGGAATAATTTCACTTTCTTCATATTTGAGAATTGTGTTGCGTATATTATATCATCTCACTGGTGCAGCATGGATATTAATCCTGACTCCCTCCAGAGACGCTTCTATTCAAACCATTTATGTTGTTGTCCTTTCTGTACCTTCCAGAGGATCTCGTGTGAGTCCCAGTTGGCTGATGATGTAGCGAGGGATGTCCGTTTTGATGCCCTGGCCCTCCTTAGCATGTCCCTCGGCAGCCTCCAATAGGTGGTAAAATTCCTCTGGGTCAAATTCCTGGAGACACGACACACCTTAAGTACCCAGCCTCAGATTTACATGACACAGCAATGAGATGCTGGTGGGAATTATATTCAAAAACCAAATCAAAAACAGACTATGGTTATTGATACACCAATAACTGCTAGGGCATAACTGATGGGCTTTTTAGAGGCAGTTTAGAGAGACATACCAGGCATTCCAGCAGTCGAGCTGGTCGGGCTATGACAATGAGGATCTTCTTCACCAGCTCTTTGATGACGTTTACCTCTGTGCTTTCTGACCTCTCTGTGGACTACACAGGAACCAACCAGAGAAGACAAAGGCCCTCAGCGTTTCACAAATTACAGGGAGAATGTACTGCAAGGACCATGGGCCTTCTGCTCAAGACATCTAAAATGGTACATTATAAACACATTTTCATTTTCATGTAATTGACAAATCAATGCAATTCCTCCTGTGACCTGAGAAGAACAACAGAAGCACTGTTTCTGTCACACACTCTTAGGGTGGCTTCACACTACAGACCCGGGGCCGTTTCAGAGAACAATTCCGGATAGTTTGGTTAGTGTGAACTCCTCCGTCCACCATCGTTCTCATGGACGGAACGGAGGCGACCGTTCCTAATGTGAAAACGACCTTACTCTACCTATCACAATCAATTTGTGTAGTTCCTGAATGGCTAACCCACTGTCCTTAAAAACATTCCTATGACTTCTGAAGAAGAACCCACCTCCTGAAAGAGCCTCTCCAGCTTGTCAGTGAGCTCGCAGAAGTAGCTGGAGGTGACGAGTCCTAGCTGACTCTTCTCCAGACAGTCCCTGGCCAGTTCAATTATCTGGTGGTGGGCAAAGCCCAGCACACCATCTGCCAAAGGGAGGACACACTCTGGAGAGTTGCTGCGGATGATCTCCTGGATCCTCTCCTCCATCTGAGCAGTGGCCTGCAGTAATAAAGAGAGAAGCAAGTCAGTTAATGCAAAAGGTAATTAACGGCCCAACATGGTTGCAGAAACGTTATTGTAAGTCCTTACCTTGGGAAATCGTTCCTTGTAGACATGGTTCATCATAATAATCTCATGGTCATAACATGATGGAGATCTTCCAGGGCTAAAAATAAACGAGAAGAGATCTTCAGCCAGACCATGAAAATCATTTACAGTGTGGCACTGATGGAGTGCAAGTAAAGATAATGTTCCTTTGTTGAGATAAACCAATACCTGAGACTGCGGGAGCGGGGTCGCATGGCCGTGGCTCTACGGCAGTCATCCCCGATGCTCTCGGTGCAGAAGTGCTTGGAGAGGAAGTGCAGTTCATCAGGTGTGGGCTGGAAGGGCAGCTGGTGCAGCTTCTCCTGTGATGAACAGGACGACTGGAAATGAAATAAACATATATTGAACAAGAAAAGAAAAAAGCAGATTTTATGTTGTTATTTTTAGGGTAACTGTAGATGAAAGAAGACCATACTAGCAGAGCATATTCCTGTATTTCAGTCATTTACATTGCAAGTAACTTCAATTTAAAGCATTCAAAATAACCCTACCATGTACTCATAGTAATAAGCAACGAAACAGTATTACAGCCCAAGCAGATTACATTGTTTTCCAAATTCAATCTAAAATTAACTGATATCACCATTACATTACAGCATTTAGCAGGTGCTAAAGCATTTCACCATGCAATGCAAATGACAGAGCCTCAGACTTAGAAAAATGACGATGATAGACTCATGTTTGCATTACATTTATAGTCCAATATCAAAAATGTAAATGGGGTGCATCTTTGTATTGTGTGTCTGTATGTGTGTGTGTGCTTACACTTGTATATTTGACTACAATTCAATTAATTTCTCTATTTATTGATACCATTTTACTTTCAAGTCATTTTGAGAGAGTGAGAGAGAAAGTACGGTGGCCAATGGGTGCAAACGCACTATACGGGCCCAAAGCAGTGGCATCAAGAGAAACTATGCAAATTCAAAAACACATGTGAAAATCAAACGCAAATACAACAACGGAAACGTGCTTCAAAAGAAGAAATGCGCTGCAGAACGCCAAACCACAAAAACAAATTCAACAGAAAAGCAGTCCAGTCAACGGAAACGCTCCCGGCCTCTAGGGGAGCACGAAGTGGGATAGGTTGATTTTCGACGAGAGAGCAAGACAGAGAGAGAGAGAACGGAAGTGAGAGAGGGTGTGTATGTATGTCTGTGTAAATGCCATGTTTACTCCTAGACTAATCTGTTGCCTCGTTGTGCTGTGAATCAGCCAGGAGAGACACTAACAGGAGCATCTGTTCACCAAGGCTCTCCAGATCAGCCTAACTACAGTGAACAGAGCCAGCATAACTAATACGTATTTCCACATTCAAGCCATTTTACCTCCAAACACATATTTGGTCTCCATAGTGACTGAAACTGGTTTCCATTTTACCAGCATTCCATCACCTGTTCTTTATGTAATACTATTGCGCACATGCCATGTATTGTAGATTAGCGGTCGTCAAGGTGTCAGCTAATGGGGATTCGTTTATTAAATAAATGAAATTACACCAATTTCCATTTGGGTTTAGATGCACTGCGGTGCCACTACTGAAATGATATCTTGTTGACTTTAGTTGTAATTGATTAGGTTGACCTTTCCACGTTCAGATAAAGGGACGTCAGATGTGTCACTGTGTGAGGGGATGATACTTACAGAGACGGTGGAGCTGGGTGTGTTAGTTCCATATCCAGAGGAGGGAAGGGAGGCCAACGACCAGCGGCGACCATCAGTCCTATCATACAACCACAACGACAAACACACAGCTGTCACTTGCACTGCTTCAAACTCCATTAGTGAATCCATAAAGGAACAATGGATAAAACATATATGCAGTTCCAGTGACTTGCAATGCAAGTCAGCAAGTGGAATCCGTATTTGAACAAGGACTAGTTGTTACTACAAAATATTTATCTTCGGAATAATACAATGTGTTCCATTTCCATGTTTTTTGTCAAAACATGTGAAATAACTACCAAAAGCCTCATGATCACATGGTTATAGATTAGAGATTAGATTGCACTTTATTGATCCCCTAGGGGAAATTCAGGTGTTACAGCAGCAATTGGCTGAACAATGCCAGAAATAGGGAAGGGAATAGAAAAAACACAGGTAATAACAGGTAATAATAATGGGCACTTATAAATAATGCACTATACAAATGTACAAATGTATCACTAAATCACTTATAGATGAATGATGACCTGTGTGCGGTATTGCTCAATGGTAGGTCATGAAATCTCATAATTTTCAAACACAAGGATGGATGTTCCAGTTTACGCACTGCTGGCTGCTCACTGTCATTAAACTACGTTACCAACCACCTACATACAGAATACAGAAAAAAGTATTCTGTAGGCTAAGCTGAATAGGGATACAGAAATTGGGAGGAATAGTAAAGGAACTAAACTGGAGGCTGGGAAAGATGTAAAACAACAACATTTCAGAGTTTAGATGAACGATGGAAGGGAGTTATGAATTCTACAATGCACTTGGAACAAATGTGGGGTTATGAAGATTCATAGGCAAATGGAGGCCTAGCATGAATTTACCTGTCTGCTCTGTGGCAATGACTGTGGATCACAATAGAGATACACAATTAAAGGATATCATGTTGAGATGGAATAAATAAATTCATTATTCAGGCTATTTTTGAAAACATTGAGACAAGCTCTCCATGAACTGAAAAAACGTAGGGTTTTGAGAAACAGAGGATTTAGACTTATGCTGTGAAAGCAGAGAAGCTGCTTTTAGTTTAAGTCTTTCCATTATTGGCTGTCGTAAAATGTCAGAGCACAGCAGACTCATATCTTGACTTGAAAAAAAAAAAGAATCTGACACATCTCCATTTGGTCTTTAAAAAAAAAAATGGTACAACAGGCACAAGGACACTTTGATTGTTTTATAATGGCTGGTATTTTCCAGCAGCTCTTATTACCTCCGTGCAAAGGAGAAATGAGCAGAGGCACTAGGAGAGAAATTTCTAGGACTGTCTTGTGGACTTGTTCCTGCAAGAGACAAAAAAAGATAAAACAACTTGAAGAGGCAAAAACAACTTGCAAGCACACAAAAAAATCAAATAATACTGTGGCATCACATACTCTAGCATTACTGTAGGAGTAATTCACAGCCAAAAACAATGTCAACGATGAAGAGCAATAAACCACAGATGGCTGCATTATTATGATTCATAGCCAACACTCGTAAAGTGCCTGCATATACCACATTGAGGAGCAGCCAGGGTTAAAGGAGTATGCCTCACACAAACATCTATTTTCTTACATCAAGGTGGTTATGGACAGCGTTTTCACTTTTAGCTCGTTTCTCCTGGTGATTTTCTGCTCAACACTTATCTCCCATCTGTTATTTGCACAAGATCCTCCAAATCGATTTTTCAGAATGATCTGTTACAGCATTTTCAAATAAATAATGGCTTGTCCTTTTCATCTGTATATCAAAAATTCTGAGATGAAAATGCGTAGTGAAAGTTTACTAGTTTTTATGGGTGAGGGTGAGAAGGGGGGGTAGATGAGTCTAAAGACGTTTAAAGTTGTGACTTCCATGGCAATATGAACAGTTTGCATTGTAGAACAGGATTATAGAAGTTGTGTGGGAAAATTGATGCCAAGATGTGAAGATTCATTGTTACAGCTACATTTTCACCAAAATGCAACTTGTACTTCATTTTATGAATTAGATACTGCTCAATAAAGAACAGACTTGTAGATTTGATTAGTAGAAAAAGTCATTTTGACCATAAACTGACATAGTTTGATAGCACCTATACGTATCGACGAGTTAAGTCTCACCCTGACTGACTGACCTGAAATTGACTCTTGAAGACCATAGCGCCATAGTGATCACTCCATGGTAAAAACTATTTAAATCTAAGTGATTTACCTCAAACAATGCTTTCTTTAACCAGTAAAGTTCCAACCACCAGAATAATAATCAAATGGGTTTATTGCATTAAGACGGCTGTTGTTTGACATCATGCAGTCATCCACATTATTGTGCAATAGCCTCATAACAGCTATGAACAAAGTCGGCAACCAGACAAACTAAATACACCCACGGCTCATTCTGAAGTAGGTTTTTCACGACAGGCATATTCATTAAATGTAGAATTTCTTTCCACCCGAGAACAACATCTTTGGGTCGATAAGGGTGGCCCAATGTGCAGTGAAATCGTCCGCACACTTCCAGTCTTCACACCTACTTGGACACTGTGGGCAATTACCGGAAATACGTAACACAAGTACACACTTGGCTAAGTACAAAAACCGCAAGTGTGGGTAATGGGACAGGCCCAATATTGCGTCTCAAACTGGAGGCAGGGAGGCATCGAGGCATGTCCCGATCGAAAGTTTGCATAAAACGCTGCCTGCTGAGGTTCCTCCATTCAGACGGCAGCATAGAAGTATCCTTCTTCAAGTAGGATCCTGACGTTTCCTTTTGAGAATCAATCCTCACATATCATATTCTCAAAATATTGATACAAAGTGTTAGTGTCGTAGTGATACGCTGTGGTAACCTAATTAAAGATTGATATGATTCATTATGGTCCATAATCATGAAGCACTATTCTTTGGGGTTTAAAGGAAAAGTATCCACACCATCTCCACCAATAACCATGCAGGTCACGTTATCTGTATGGGCACCATCCACTTATTACCATGGACCCTGCTGGTTATAGGATAGCTTCAGGCCATTGGATACATAAAACTGAGGATTTCCTGAGAGGCACCAATTAGCGCCTGTGTTTCCACGGTGGTAAGGTGAAAACCAACCTATGGTCCAACATGAATCAGACATAATTACATCCCTCGCCAAAGGGGAGAGTAAACAGTTAATTAACCAAGGGCTACAATGCCACCTCCAGTGACAATAAAGACAGCCCTTTTCCATACTAGGGAACAATGTTGGAATCACTGAATCTTGTTACATGGTGATGAATGTTCCCTATTTAATTGGACTATATCTGATAACAGATGATAAGTAATCACCTCCTTTCCGAGTTAGACTACACCTGAAGAGACAAGGCAGCTTATCTACTCTGGATGACTGTCCAGGACATTCTCTGGGAGGAATAACATGAAATGGGGCTTCATAAGACAATTCTGTTCGCAAATTGATTTGTGATCACTAACGAAAACATTTCAATAATTCAATAGGATGTTTTTCTTACCTTTTGTACCTACATTACGCCTGTGCCACACGGTTAGGTCCTCCCAGAGCGGGGCACATTCATTAACAAGATCACTGTAGCTTTCGGAGTCTGAGTTCATCTTAAAGACTGAGCTCCTTCGTTAACTTGAAATGCCGACTGAAGACACCGAGTTACGCCTCCACTATTGCCGGCCAAGTCCAGGAAATAAAACGCCCAGTGGTAAATGAGGCCTCCCCTCCCTGTGCTCCCGTGCATTTCCTCTCTGCAGGCCGCCACTTCCTTACCCAACACAATCACTGCCATGCCCCTGTACAGTACAACTCTCACCCAGGCACCACAGTATTGTCTTCACAAAGACTACTACTGAAAAGCTGACAATAAAATAAGACTTTTATTATGTTTCGGCGCTTTGCCTCTTCTCGTTTACCGTGCCATGTAATGGGACAATCCATTGAATCCTACATTGTTCAATAGTCACATTATTAATGTACAGAAATATCTCATCACTGTTTATAATCAATTGCATTTTTCACTTTTTGACACCACCAATATTGTATGAGGTTGCCTTAAAGAGGTTGGCATTTGGTTTAAAGCTGTGGAGAGGGAGAGAGAGGAGGATTCTATAGGCATCTAATGAGTCAGAGGCAGACTGCACTTCACACAAGTGTTGTTTCCCAAACTAGATCTTTATTTACAACAGACAATGGTCTGCATTCCTGTGAACATTGTGAATTAATGCCTTCCCCTGTGCGTACCAGTGAGTACGTTTCTAACACTGGGACACAACACATGCATACAGCACAAGGTTAGGGTTATAATACACGTGCACACACACATACTTACCTGTAAGCGATGAGAGGGGGGAGTGGGGTCGTGGCAATGCTGAAGACTGACCGCTTCCTATCAAGCTTTTTCTGTTGCTTGTTCTGCAGCTGTGAAACCACAGAGACACACATTAGACAGCACACTAGACAAATAAACAACTTCTCTATATCACACATTTTCCCCCATTTGCTCGATTAACAGAAAGCGAAATCTGAATTAATGTGCATGCCCAACAAGGCTTTGAAAGAGGGAATGTTGGTAGTTCAAGGAACACAGTACAATGACACCTACACTAGCTTAATACAGAAGTTCACCTCCAGGAAACTACAGTGGGCCATGGGAGCCTGCAGAATACCAGTGGGATAAAACTTCCCAGCATTTCCCTATCATGTCGTCAGTAACTTCATCATATTCATGGGCCTCGTTATCAAGTTGAAATACAAGTTCATTCATTTATATAGGCCTTTATCACAAGCATGTCTCAAACTTTATCTTGAAATTATCATTATCATATTATCATTACTACTTCATTATTGCCTCAATTTGGAAGAACATTAGTGTATCTGTGGATTATTAAACAATAAAGAGCTGATAATGATATCTGAAATGGAATAGCCTATTGCAGGATTCGGGAAATACAATTAAAAAAGTAAATGGTGACAAAGTTGGTAGGAGGATTTTGAGTTTCATGCCATGATCAAACATGGTTCCATATCACATCCCAATACATTTGCATTTGAAATATAATCAACTCAAGAGCAAACATTTAAGTGTTCATGTATTTTAATGGTAATGTTCATTATTATTAATTATTAATGTTAATTGCATGAGACAGGCTACGTTTTCAATATCATCATATTTGACACATGTACAATCCTCTGTCTTTTACACATTCTGTACTACTGTACTTATTTATGCCAAATACTGTATTACATTCCCAACACAATGTCCTAGAAATATTACAATATACCTCCCAAGATAAATGTTCTGCATTAGTCATGGCAGTCATTCAGTCTACCAATGAATATTGGTGCATACAGTGGCGTGAAGACAAAAGACAGAGCATCTTGGCTCAATCAGAGCTGAAAGGCAGGTTCTGTGTACAGCATGTGGCTCTAATGACAAATTAACTGCTCCTCTTGCTCAGGCTTCGTAAAGAAGATGCAACATCTCACTTGTGATCAAACCTCTGGTACAAAGTGGTTGATGCCCATGATGAGATTCAAACAATACGACTGACTCAAAAATGTAGCTCCGTTTTTAATCTGAAGGAAAATGAACTCTGCAAATATGTCCAATTCAAGAGCAGCGTCAATAATCAATGTCCACGTTACAGTGAAGTCTAGACTTCCAGGTTTGAGGCTGTGAATGGAAACACATAATTCCCGAAGAACATGAATTCACTACAATCTCAATGAGGTCAGTTACATAACCTGCTCAGATAACCTAATTATTTCCCATAGCTGTTATTAGACAATAATTCCAATCCTGTAAATAATGTCTGCATCTTTATTGTCCAGTCTCTGTCAGTGTTTAAACATTGAAGCGAAGAGCTAAAAAAAAAAAGAGACAACAACAAAAGAGAAAAAGCGCAGTGTGACGTATGGCTAGAGGACAAGAGTGCCTTACTCCAGTGACAGCGATACAGCACTCTCTGGTGAGAG
This sequence comes from Acanthochaenus luetkenii, assembly GCA_900312575.1. Taxonomy (NCBI): domain Eukaryota; kingdom Metazoa; phylum Chordata; class Actinopteri; order Beryciformes; family Stephanoberycidae; genus Acanthochaenus; species Acanthochaenus luetkenii. Next base: position 5,156 of record OMOT01088674.1, on the reverse strand, counting down.
AGAGGGTCAGTCAGTCACAGATGCAGGTTGCCTGCGTCTGTGAATGGTGGCATTGATCACACAGCGCCTCAAATGCACATGGGCTTCTGCAATAATGCAGAAATGTGTGTGCAGGCTCTCTCTTTCTCTCTCATCACTGGTGCAGGGCAGCTGCTACAGGTGACATTGCAGAGCCCTTGGTGCTCTGATGTCAGATCTGCAATAGTGAAGAGCTACGCAGCGTATCATAGGAGTAGATAGTGTCTCGCAAAAGGCCTTCACACTCCTTGATTCTCTACTGAAGACATTGTCATCTTGCTCCTACAGAACCTGAGATGATCTTGTGATTGTCAACTCACCTGATGAGAACACAGGCACCAAAATCATCCATGTGCCCCCAGTACCTCATTCACTCCAGCGCTCCATGCTAACTATTTAGCATATGCTTTGTTAACAGAGGAAAATCTTGGTTGTGAATAACATGTCCTATTGAGCATATCAGTTGATTGGGCCTTCTGAGGAGAAGACTGTTGTATACAAGGTGCACATGATTGTACAACACGGTATGACTAGAGAAGTACCAAAGAGGTGTGAGACTGATCCATTCATAAGCAGATTCAAGTGCTAAGGAAAACTTTGTATCCCTTCCTAGACCTCCAACGCTCCACTTCACTTGTCTTACCACAGGAAACACCTGCTCAGAAGATGATTGGCATCTCATCAGTGAAGCACGCCAAGACGCGTGTAGTTCCCTTATACAACAGAGACGTCATTTTGCTGCTCCACTGTCAAAGCAAAACCCAAAGTCATCAAACTACATCAAGAGGGAAACTCATTTTTGACTTAAATACCATATATCTTTGTTTACTCGGGTGGTTACTAGGTCTAACCACTGCAATCAGGAGTCCGGGCACATGCCATGACACCTCTATCACGATGAGCAGGGAGTGAATATTATCTGGTACACAGGTGCTCAAGTCAAACAGGATCAGATTTAATGAGGTCTATTTATACCCTCTCACTGTGGATTAGGCCAGGAGAATGCCACACTGCTGCCCAATAATCTCTCTTGTTGCCTCACTCTTTCCCTACCCATTCCAGTGTTTGCACCAACACAACCCTTATTAGACAGCTGAGTGCCATTCAAATGACCACATTTGACAGGATTACCTGGATTTAAAAATGTTTTAAAAATAAATACATACATTTGCTGCAGGTAATGAATTTGGTAGCAGGCCAACAGTCACATTTGATGCTAAACCGAGCTTTGTTAGAGGCACCACTGCAGCCAGAATGATTGAGGGAGGGGGGGGACATGTGATTGTCTAATGAAGCTTTAACGAGAAGATAAAGAAAGAAGATGATGGTGAGAAAGTAGGCCAGTGTTGTATGCTGTACTACAGATGTGTAAGATTCCTAGGTGAGGTCAGTGATATGCAAAACAACCTCATCATACCATTGTTGTACTCCATGTGAAATCTACACAAGCACAGTTATAGATCTCTTTATCAATGACTAAATATAAATACTGTATCGAGATATTATTCAAAGTTAGCAATACTTTGATGTATCAGATTGCATGGTTGAAATATATTGAACAGTGCAAATGTAATTTTCATTTTGTATTACACTCTAACTCTATTATTATTATTATAGAAACAACACATCAAAGAAAATGGAATTAAGACAAAAACTATTTCTTAGCCTGCAGCTAGCTACTTATTTTAGATGAGGGAAGCAGCAAAAATAGATAATTTCCTTTGTTTTACATCACTTTGAAGCCAGACAAATCCAAAGTGTCTGATCACGATCCATGGAAACAAGAAGCCATGATTCATCTTTTCACTTTTTGGAGTTTCGCTCCCTTGTCAGAAGCCCAATATCACATCAAAACGTTGTGACAAACTTCTGGTGGCATTTTGGTCAACAGCTGCAGCAAACTTCTCATATCCTGTGGTTTCTAATGTTTGTCACAAGTTACTAACTTACATAATCTACGCACATGCTAAATGTGAGAAGCTTATATACAAATATTCAGACTATAACTCAAATGAAAAAGTGTGACAGAGGTCATTTCCCTAATGATATAGAATAAAGTGAGTACTATGCGACTGCTTTGAAGGGCAACTGCCTTTCATACAAGTCAATATCATTGTAGTTCAGGGAATCTCTAGAAGTCTGTAACGTCACTCATATGAAAGAAATACTTGTGCACTGGTACAAGATGTTCTAAAAAAATTCCAGTATTTCATGTTAAGCTGTTCTGCACTATAAAATAAGTCAGGACATGGAATAAAAATGTATATCAGTTATAAGGGCTGGTCCAATACTGTAGCCCCAACATATACAATGAACTGAGATCAAGTGTCTAAGCACTCTGAATCATATTAATCAATGATAGGTAATTCTCCAACGTTAATAATGCAGTTTCAAACAATAGGGGGTATTGTTAGAAATCATAACATTTTCTCATAAGTGTTTCTAAAAAAGTGTTTAAAAACAGGGTACAAATTTCTGCTGACACCAAATGGCGGACTGAGATTAAAAGAATAATCAGTGAGCACTTTTCACATATGAGGGATGTCACACAGAAAGGTAAACATCCCTTGTGTAAAGAGCATGACCTATAAGAGGCTGCCTCAACAACAAACATTCACTTACCATATGGCTCACAAAGCAAATAATACACAATGGGGAAACGGGGAACACCCAACTTCTTATTCAAGTTGGCCTCATAAAACAGCTCAGATTACCTAACCACAAGGCAAAACACCCCCCCTACCCCTTACTGGTCCAGATTGTTAGAACTGTCAAATTGCCTATTTGGTGGGAAAATAAACTGGTTTTGTCTCACGCACTAAACCGAGTGACGTCCACTAGACAGATATCAAATAAACCAATAATGCATTGTATCATATTGCAGATACAGAAATTATAGCAATACGTCAAACTGTTTTGAGGGTTACCTTTTGGACCGGCGGAGGCGGGCTCCACTGAAGAAGTGTGGCATGTTAAAGTTGGACAGGACTGTCCATAGACTGGAGTCAGACATTGAGTCAAAGTCAGGCCAGCCTCCAGAGAGAAGGACGTGTAAAGGGGGCTTCAGAAGACCAGGTGAGGAGAAGCGGCGACTTTCAGGGTTGGGAGGGATGCGCCCTCCAGGGCAGTCCTGACAAGCACTCCTCCAACAGCTCTCCTCCAGACCAAGCTTGCTCTGAGCAGGCACATCTGCAGCCAGCTGCGGCATAAACACACTGGCAGAGAGGACATGTCCTCTTCCGTCCTCAAATGAAAAAGTAATCCAGGGAGGATCCTGAAACCCACACAGAACGTGTGATCCAGGTCAGGTGTTGACAGCGTCCGCTGTGGCTGGGATATGACACTTTATAACAGCTGAGTTTTTGTTTTCCTATCTCCCCGTGGCTGTTCTGTATCCCAAATACCCCCCCTGCTCCCTTCGCTCAACATGCTCCATATCATGTAACAGGCATATACCACTTCACATCCTGAGGAAGGGGGTGTTGTGAGTCAGAGGGGCGCTGCATCATCAGCAGATGCTGCACTCATAGATTTCACAAATTGGCAGCCCTCCAGAAGCCCTTTGGGTCAGTGTATTAAGCAGGTCCTATTTGAAATGGAAAGGCTGTGCTGATTGCAAGGATGTCTTCAGCTAATACATAATACAAATTCTTCCCCAGCTGTTCCCTTCGTAGGCAACCTTGTTCGTTTGATGAGAACCTCGCCTGAACTCTTTCAGCTTTGATCCTCTTCTCATGATTTCTGCTCTACTCTATAGGCAGATAAGAAGCCAAAGACTCAAAAACATACAGATTTGAAGCTTGGTTCTGCCTAAATTTACTGTACCCATGTGTGTGTAAAAGGTGATACAAATGTGTATAATTTTTATTCAAATGAAAGAAACTACCTAGAAAGAGCTGTACTCTCAAGCACGCACGTTCATACACAGACACACACACAAAAACAAAAAGGTGGTCTGTTGTCAGTTCAATGTTGAATTTGACTTTGCAGGCCTGCATATATGTGTGAGAGTATGGCCAGGCCATGACAGCAGTCTGTGGGGACGGAAGTATGCAGACACATTCTCTGTGATAATTGCCATGGCTGGGTGCAAAGCAATGTTCTAAACCAGATGTCTAACACCCCCAGAGTTCACCTGGTAATGGGGTCTCTGGTGATGGGGGCAGGTTTGCTCAGTTGTGGAACTCTCAGAAACTTGGTTCAAAGAGTCAACAACTCTCTATGATATGCCTAACTACCATGTTGCTTAAACAGTTAAGCACTTAGTTGCTCTTTTTATTATGCTATTATATTATTATACTTACACGTACTTTACTTGTTAACTTTTTGTTTTCATGGCACTTTTACTGTTACACTAATTGTAAGTCGCTCTGGATAAGAGCATCTGCTGAATACTTAAATTGTCAATTGTACCTACCATACCAATCCTTTCTAGCTTTAACTGCTTTTCAAAAATGCTTCCCCATAATCAACACATGCACAAAAAAAAAGGTTCATGGCTATCTGAAACCCTAGATTACCCCAGGTCTCCAGATATCTGCCAATAGGAAGAGAAAAAGGAAATGTTGTTGAACGCAGACAATTACAAAATTACAGAAACAAATTCACCTCTTTACTGAGAATAGCAAAAAGGGAAATATTTCACTAAAAACTTCAATGAAGCCTCTAACATAAAAACAAGATGGAATGTCATAAAACAAGTTTCAAACAACAACAAAAGGGCATCCTCAGCTCTGATTTGGTGATAACCGTAGTACCTACACTGACCCCCAAAATGAGAAGTTGTGGGAAATTATTTAACCAAAGTACATAACCATTCAGTAGTAATCATGATATATAGTCTCATTAAGATAATGCGTTTGAAATATACAGTATAATATAGCATAAGTCCTTTATTTTTGTTACTCTGGGTGTACTTCAGAATATAATAGTGTGTGTGTGTGTGTGTGTGTGTGTGTGTGTGTGTGTGTGTGTGTGTGTGTGTGTCCAAGAGCTTGCCACAGGAACTGAATGAGGGAGTAGCTGCAGGAATGTGCTTCTTATTATCTAGTTTTATGAATGTGCTTTTTATTGTCTAGTTTTACGAATGTACTTATTATTGTCTAGTTTTATGAATTGATATGATTAGACTATGGCCA
>OMOT01088672.1:18026-34163 GCA_900312575.1 Acanthochaenus luetkenii | reverse complement strand
TGTCTGTGACCGGAGTTCAGTCACAGCTCAGAACCGAGCCCAGGCCTCAGAACATTCTCCAGCTCTCCTCCCAGCCCATGCAGCTCCCAAAGGAGACGCCTTTCACCAGCGACGTCAAGCAGCAGCGTGCTTTAGTGCAGAAGGAGGAGCGTTGGAATGTGATGCATGTCACCAGTGTAGCAGATAACCAGGCATTAGATGAGGGTCATACTGAGAGTGTGACAGCTGTGGATAAATTCACCTGTCAGATGGCGTTAGAGCCTAAAGTTCCCACTGAGCCAGTCCTGATTGAAGAGAAGGAGATCTCCACAGAGAGTAGTGTGCTTCTAGAGGCAGCAGAGCAGGACTTTGCTGTTCAGATCCAGGAGGGCCAGTCAGTCAGACAGTCGATAGTGATGGATGAGAAGCGAGTGCTGACAGGTGAGCTCTCTCATGACATCATCAAGTCAGAGTCCACTGAAGTCATTGTCACCGCACAGCCAAAACTGTCTCTTATGGCCTCAGAATCCAAAGACAGTACCACTCTTCCTAAAGAGATGATGTTTGTGATTCAGATCCCCAAACCATCCAGTCTGAATATAAGACGTCAGCTCAGAGATGCTCTTCAGTCTGCTGTGGCTCGTGACCAGCCACTGTTACTGGCTGACGTTGTAGGGAGGTTAGAGGCTGCAGAGGTACAGGAGGTCAAGGTTCAGAGAGAGCCCAAACGGGCCATGTTTACATACCTTATCACAACAACAGGTTCCCCCATGGAAATCACACTGGCTTTTGAGGGTGAATACCCTCAGACAGCTGACCTCAGGACTGAACTCCAGGCAGCTTTCCATTCCATGGTTTACCAGGAGGCCCATGTACTGACTTCAGAACAACCTGGCACTATGCAGTTAGACAAACCTCAGAGAGTGCAGGTTACCTCGTCCCGCTCCAAAGAAATGCTGTCATCCGTGGTGGAGACTGTGAGAGTAGCAGAGTGCGCAGTGGATTTCACTCCCATTAAATCTCATGCTGCTGCGCTCAAGACTGAGTCTAAAATGGCTGTTGAGTCTATCACAGCTGAGCAACAGGTTGTGATGCAGGAATCCAAGGCAGCGCAGATCGAACACTCCTCCCAGATGGTTCAAATCTCCACTGAGGCCCATGTGGAGTTTGAGCAGTCAGTGCAGGTGTCGAGGCAGAAAAATAGGTCAGTGACAGGGAAAAGCCGTGAGAGAGATGTCGGAGCTGCTGCTATCACCACCGCCCTCCCTCCCGCCTCCATCCCCACTGAACAGTCTGTGGATGTTAGTATCCAGAAAGAGCACAGGGAGGAGATTTTTAAACAGGAGATTACAGTAGCCAGACCGGAACAGAGAGAATACCCTGTCATAGTCTCCTCCCTGGAGGATTTATCCATTGAAGAAGATAATAAAGTAACATTTAGTGCCACTATAAAGTATGTCACAAAGGTCAACTGGTTTTTCAAAGGACAATTGGTGAAATCTGGCAAAGAGTTCAAGTGTTCCAAAGACCATGACACATACACACTAGTTATCAACAAAGTTGTCAAGGAGAAGCATCAAGGAGAATATATCTGTGAGGCTGAGAATGAAGCCGGCAAGACTACAACAGCTTCAAGACTCACTGTGGTCTCAAGAGGTTTGATAACAGGCCAAATAAATTATCATTCATTCATTCATTCATTCATTTCCCCAGAATACAACTAATCATTCACTTGAATTGGTCTGTTCAGGATATCTGTCCTTGCTTTAAATAATAAATTCTTCACACAGTCTGTATTAATTTCATAGCTCAGCATGAGCTCCCTAGCAGGGCACTGTATGGTACTAACTCACCGTGTAAACATCATTCTTGCCTGTTCCACACCATCATAAGATCAACATCTGCCTTTAGACCAGAACCATTATATCCAAGCAAGGTGCTTACAGGTTTTTAGGAGATAAGCATCTAGCTATTATGGCTGTCATGATACTGGCCTACAGGCTACCTTTCATGGTCTTTCCATTGTCACGTTGGCATGTCTATGAAGACAGGTGCTTTTGTTTTCCACCCATGAAATTTCACATTCTTGTGGGTCCATTCTCTCCACTTGGTCTCTGTGATCTCTCTCCGCATGCTTCCAGGGCTTCAACTTGACATAGCCCCTTTAGCCTGAACCCGAGCCCCATGATAATCTTGTACAAGATGGATAGCATCTTTCTGTATGTATCTCTTTATGAAACCACAGGGCTTGTGTTCTTGCTATCTTTCCCTAGCATCTTTCTCTTCCACAGTCACTCTTCCTGAAATGTCTCCCACCATTGTTGTACATTCCACCATTCCTGTTCCTGATCGTTACAGCTATTACATCTTGTTAAAGTATTCCATTTATTCCATTACTCATGTAAATATTTTCTTCCTCTGTGTGTGCCTCAGTGCCACCTGTCTTTAGGCAAAAAACCACGCCTCTGGAGATTAACGTTGGCGGCCATGCCAAGTTTGAATGCGAGATTGAAGATGCCCCAAATGTGACCTTCAAATGGTACAAGTCCGGCATTGAGATCAGACAGAGTGAGAAGTACAGGATCCTCAGTCGCAAAACCAGTTCCTGTCTGGAGCTCCTGAGCCCAGCCAAGGCTGACAGTGGTGATTACACCTGCAAGGCCTCCAACCAGCACGGTGCCGACAGCTGCTCTGCCTCTCTCATTGTGACTGGTAAGAGCCCAATGGGACATTTAAATAATTGCTTATTTTGTGTGTGTGTGAATCATTATGGTATGGAAGTGATGTTTTTCTTCATATACTGGAATCTGGTATAATGTTGGGTAAGTATAATGGTGTTGAGGATTTAGTTCTCAAGTTTAAGTCTATGGCTTTCACCAAATTAAGATTGCACAGGTTTGTTCAACCTTGATGTTGGTGTATTTTCCACATTATTAAATGTTCTATTCTTTTGTATGTTCCAACTACTCTCCTTAGAAATGTACCCACCGGTATTTGTATCAAAACAAGACCCAATGACTTTATATGTGGGCAAACAAGCTCTGTTTCAGTGCTTACTCACTGGCTCTTCACCCATGGAAGTTGTCTGGCACAAGGACAACATAGCCATCTCTTCGGAGGGGAACTATGTCATGACATTTGAAAAGAACAAGTATTCCCTTCAAATGAAAAGTCTTGAGCTGACTGACCAGGGGGTGTACCTCTGTAAGGCCTCCAACAGTGTTGGCACTGCTACCTTTACCACAGAGCTCAGGGTTATCAACAAGCCCAGCTTTGTTAAGACCATTGAGCCAGTGTCAGCTGCTGTTAATGACCCACTGTGCCTTGAGTGCCAGGTGGATGAGGACACAGGTGTTACTGTCACCTGGACCAGGGACGGCAAAAAAGTCCACCTGACCATGGAGTGTAAACTGTCCTTTGAGGACAAGGTGGCTGTTCTTGAGATACCCAAATCCAAACTGAAGGACTCTGGGAAATATGTGTGCACAGCCACAAATGAGGCTGGGAGCTCCTCCTGTGAGGCTCTAGTGACAGTGCAAGGTAAGATCTTACAGTTGACCTTGACGTTTCTTGTTCTCTTGAAATGAGCTGGTGGATTATTGCTGACAACTATTCAGCCATCTGTGAGCTGATGCCTTCTTGCCTTTCCTTCTTTCTTACACCTTTTTTCTCTTGGTTATGATTACATGTTTTTTCTCTTTTTAAAATGGTAAAAGCAACCTTGTTGTTTTTCACCTTAACACTCCTTACAGAGCCCCCTACCTTTGTCAAGAAAATGGAGCCAAAGATTACTTGGAAACAGGGCATAGCTGCACGCTTACAATGCACCATTAAAGGATCTCCTGAGCTCAGAGTCCACTGGTTCTGGAATGAGAGAGAGCTTAGTGATGGAGATAAATATAAAATGTCTTTCAAGAGTGGGATTGCCACTTTGGAGATAGTGAATCTTCTTGTCACAGACAGTGGAAGTTATACTTGCGAGGTATCAAATAATGCCAGCAGCGAGAGCTGCAACACCCACATAGCTGTTAAAGGTTTGTCAAACAGTCTCACCTTTACTTCACAGTCACTGTTCAATAGGAGTGATTACTGAAAACATAGTTATTAACTCAATCAATCAATCATGTTTATTTATATAGCCCTTTTATACACGCATGTCATGTATCTTCATTACTCCCATTTTTACTCCCAGAACCCCCATCCATTAGAAAAGAGCTGCAGACAGTAGAGGCTATGAAGGGAGCAGCAGCTCAGCTGGAGTGTGAGATCACAGGAACAGCTCCTTTTGAAATCACCTGGTTAAAAAATAAGAAAGCCATCACCAGTGATAAGAAATATAAAATAGTCTCCCAAGACTCCCTATCCAGACTGGAGATCCAGGCCTTTGAAAGTGCAGACATTGGAGATTATCAGTGCGTTATATCCAACGATGTGGGTAAAGTCACCACTAAGGCACTAGCTAAAATAAAAGGTCAGTAAGCTTGAGTCTGATAAAACAGCTTTATTCAGATTGAGGTTTAATCATGTGCTTCATACTCAGTTGATTATTAATTATGTGTTTTGTAGAGCCACCATCTTTCTCAAAGAGGATTGAGAGTGCTACAGCAATGTTGGGAAATGCAGTAAAACTACAGGGAACCATAAAAGGCTCAGCTCCCATCACTGTTAAATGGATGAAAGACTCTGACATACTTAGAGATGATGATCCAAATATCAAGATGGTGTTTGAGAACAATATTGCTAGCCTTTCAATAACAACAGTGACCATCAGCCATGGTGGCAAATATTCATGCCAAGCAGAGAATGAGGCTGGGAAACAGAAATGTGAAGCCACTTTGACTGTACAAGGTCAGATGACAACTTTGGTTGAGATATTTGTGTAGAAATAGCTATTATGTATAGACTTGTATATATTCATATATTCTTATCTCTAGACTCTTAAGTGTTTATAACTAACAGATCTGTCTTATCTCAGAACCTGCCAGAATCATAGAACCTGCAGAGTCCATCAGTGTGACTGCAGGGGATTCAGCCACTTTGGAGTGCACAATTGCCGGAAGCCCAGACCTCAAAGTGAAATGGTTTAAAGATGGGAAGGAGATGACGAGTGGCCGTAAATATAAAATGATTCTGAAAGAGAATACTGCCATCTTAAACATTCTTACAGCAGAAAAGGGAGACACTTCTGAGTTCAAGATGGAGGTGTCCAATAAAGTTGGAAAGGACCAATGCACATGCTCAGTTACCGTCTTAGGTTAGCGCCTTGTTTGTGCTTCTTTTAACGTTTGATACTGTATTTTGCAGTTGTACAAATTAATACAAATATATACTGTAAGTGTAAGAGTCGGATTACATAATAATTTCTAAATCTACAATGAATTTATATTTTTTCCATCTATCCATCCATCGTCTATACCCGCTTACTCCTATTCAGGGTCACGGGGGCTGGAGCCTATCCCAGCATACATTATATTTTTTATATGTGTAGCTAAATAAAACCATATGATGATACAATAAGTATCTATGAAATTGCGTTAATGCATGAGATGTTTTCTCTTCAACAACCAGATCGAATAATGCCTCCAACTTTCACCAAGTCCCTGAAAAGAGTTGATGGTAACATTGGTAATGATGTCTCCATGGACTGTAAGGTGTCTGGGTCCCAACCCATGACCATTGCTTGGTTCAAAGATGATCAGGAGATTTATTCTGGAGCCAAGTTCCAGCCTGAATTCAAAGATAGCTCTGCTACGCTGAGAATCATCCAGTTGGAGAAGGCCAACTCTGGAGTTTATAAATGCAGAGCCACTAATTCGGCTGGCTTTAAAGAAACCAGTGGGACGCTCTATGTCAAAGGTCATTAATGTTTCTGTCTTACTGTAGACTTGTGTTACCCTTCCATTTGTTGAATACGATCCTTTAATGATTTCATGATGACATGACTTATTAATCTTGTCTTGTTAACGACTTCCAGAGCCCCCAGTATTCATAGTGAAACCAGACAATCAGGATGTTATACCAGGAACCACTGTTTCCTTCAAATCAGCCTTCACTGGAACACCTCCTTTGGCTGTTAAGTGGTTCAGAGAGGAAAAAGAGATTTCTACTGGAGGCATGTGTTTCATAAAGAAAGATGCCTCTTCAAGCTCCTTGGAGCTTCACTCAGTGAAACCTACTGACTCCGCTAAATACACATGCCAAGTATCCAATGATGCTGGGAAGGTGGACTGCACTGCAGTCCTCTTTGTCAAAGGTGCCCTGTCTTCAATAACATTTGCAGTTGCATGCTCAGAACTATTTGTTTATCATCTTCAATAATGAAATATGATGAAAATGTCTTGACGTTCTTGACTGACATCAATGTCACAACTTATAATGTCTTGTGTGTCTGATAATGAACATTAACCTCTTCTCTCAGAACCTCCTGTGTTTGTGACAAAGCTTGAGGCAACCCAACTACTCACCAGCGGCAACTCTGCCAGGCTGGAGTGCAAAGCCACAGGCAGCCCTGTCATTGCTTTTAAGTGGTTCAAGAACGAGATTGAGATCCGTTCCAATCACAAATTCATAATGACTTTGACTGACTTAGTGGCATCTCTGGAAATAGTCAACTGTACAGTAGAGGATAGTGGAGATTATGTCTGTGTGGCATCCAGTGTGGCTGGTAGTGACTGCAGCAGCAGCACAGTGACAGTCAAAGGTTGGTTCAGTTTAAGGTTGATCACATTTTTCTCTGAATGAAATCTTCTTTAGAAGTTTCTGTGCCCAGTTTACTGAGGTTTTACTATATCTTAATACGTTATCTCAGTATAGTAGGTGTAATGTGCTGACACCACTTTCATCTTCTTTTAGATCCACCAGTGTTTGTGCGTAGCTTGGAGCCCAAAGACGTGGTGAAAGGCTCTGAGCTGATGCTGGAGGGCCAAGTCTCTGGCTCTGCTCCGTTCACCATATCATTTTATAAAAACACAAAGTTGGTTAGGAACGATAAGAGACACAGGATCACTGTGAAAGACACCCTGGTAGCCCTGCAGGTTCTGGCAGTAGAGGCAGGTGACACCGGCACCTACCAGTGTACTGTTGAGAATGAAGTGGGCAAGGCCTCCTGTGATTGTCAAGTAACGCTCAAAGGTTGGTTTAGAAACTATGTTTTTATCTTTAAACCCACTGTTCCTTAAGATTTACCATTCAAAATATGACATTTTAAATCCATATCAGAGCTATATAATAATCTGATAACATATTTATGAATTTTTGCTTTTAGAACCACCATCATTTGTGCAAAAGCTTGAGAACCTTAGTTCCCTGATGGGCAGTGAGGTATCTCTGCAGTGTACTCTGAAGGGCTCAGAGCCCATGATTGTGTCCTGGCTGAAAGATGACCATGAGCTGAAAGAGGCTGAACACATTCTGATTACATATGAGAGCAGGACAGCTCTGCTGCATATTACCAACATACAGGGCAAACATGGTGGCAAATACACCTGCCAGGCTCAGAATCAGGCTGGGAGCCAGAAGTGCTCTGCTCTGTTGACAGTCAAAGGTTGGTTGCGATGCTGGAGATTACTCTTCTAATAGCAGTCTTTCAAAGCCATTCTTAATATATTAGTGATTTTAATTCTTAGTCTGTCACTTTTTCTTAGTATATCATGTTTGAGATTCTTTGAATATTTTTTGTCTGACATCTCAGAGCCGGCTAAGATCACAGAGGAGGCCAAATCTATCAGTGTGACTCAGGGGGATCCAGCCACACTAGAGACCAGGTTCTCAGGCACTAAACCCCTAAAGGCCAGATGGCTGAAAGCTGGCAAGGAGCTGACCTCAGGCCAGAGATATAAAGTACAGAGCACTGAGACCGGCTCTATACTGAAGATTCTTAAAACAGAGAAAAGTGATTGTGGCGAATACACCTTTGAGGTTTCAAATGATCTTGGCCACAGTTCTTGTGAGGCTACACTCACTATTCTAGGTCAGTTCATAATTTGTACCGTCAAACTGGACATTTACATTTATTTTGTTAGATTTCATATTATCACTTTGAATAGTATTCTCACTACCTTTCTATACTAATTCTACCTTTCTATATATCTATGCTAGATCAAATTCTCCCACCATCTTTTACAAGAAAAGTGAAGCAGACAGAAGGTATCAAAGGGTCGTTTTCCCATCTGGAGTGTCTTGTATCTGGCTCTCTGCCTATAACAATACAGTGGTACAAAGATGAGAAAGAGATTCAGACTGATGAGAAACACAAATGCGCATTCTTTGAAAATGTGGCTTTCCTGGAAATCGCACGCCTTGATAGTAAAGACAGTGGCAGCTATACCTGTATAGCTAAAAACAAGGCTGGCACTGTCCAGTGTTCTGGAGTCTTGTTCGTCAAAGGTTAGAATACATTTAGTTTTTCAGTATTTTTCAGTAGTTGCATGTGTCTAATGAAACTATTACAACACAAGTAAGACAAACGTTGCCCTATATTTTGATAAGAGACTGCAGTCACAACCATTGTCATTTTTTCTTACAGAACCACCATGTGTTCTTGAACAGCCAGAATCAATGAATGTTTTGCCTGGGTCAAAGGTCCAGTTTAATGTCCTTGTCTCTGGCACACCACCATTGACTATTAAATGGTTTAAAAACAACAAGGAGATTGTATCCAGCTCTGATTGCTCTGTAATCAAAGACAACACCTCTAGTTCACTGGAGCTCTTCTTTGCCAAAGCCTCAGATTCTGGAGACTATATCTGTGAAATACAGAATGATGTTGGGTCCACTTCATGCCAGGCAGAACTCTTTGTCAAAGGATATTATCATTCTTTCACCTTTGTCAGTTTTCTTCCCCTTAGTGTTCACCATATTTCACAACATCTGTATATACTTCAGAACTCCTTTAAAAACCTGAAGGTGTATCAGTAGTGAAAGTAGGAGAGAGTAAGATGTTTGAGTGCAAGGTTGTCCGTTCTCCAGAGGTCTCTGTATGCTGGTTGAGAGATGGAGCTGAGAGTGTCAAGCACAAGATGTTATTTGTTGACTCCTTAGCCAGCTTAGAGATATCTCATGCTTGTGAAAATACTTCTATGAAGCCTGCAATGAGGCAGGCAGGGAGAGTTGCACTGTTAAGCTAGAAGTGAAAGGTTGGTTTTCCTCTGTTTTGTTGCATCCTGTCCACCTTCAGTTAAATATCAATATCAAGTTAGATATCAAGATTAATTATATTACTGTCACAAGTTAAAGTTGTTTAGTGCATCCTTATTTCAGAGCCTCCCTCATTTGTTGAAGATATAATGCCTCTTGTGGTTGTTAAAGGTTCTATGGCAGTGTTTGATTGCAAAATGGCAGGGACTGCTCCATTTAAGGTCACATGGTACAAAGATTGTAAGCCAATCACATCCATCCAAAAGCACATTATCACTGATAGCGAAGATGTCATGAGCTTGAAAATCCAGGATTGTGTATCGCAAGATGTTGGTTCTTATCAGTGCATGGTATCCAATGAGATTGGAAGCTGGTTTACTGTGAATGCTGATGCTTTGATTTCACTCTGCCATACATCATTGCATACAGCAATGTACACTTTATGATATACAATGACATCTCCTCCACATAAACCCCACCAACAGTTGTTGAGAAAATAGAGAATGTCTCCACTGTTCTGGGAGATGTTGCAGTCTTTCATTTTATTGTGGAAGGTTCTCCCACTCTTTCTGTACAAAGGCAAAAAGATGAGAACTGGATTTTGGAAGATCCAAAGATCAAGAGGACATTTGAGAACAATGTGGCCACTCTCAGGATTCCTGCCTGTGAGGCGAGTCACAGCAGGAAATACACCTGGGATGAAGTGTAAAGTCGCTGGTTGAGAGTGGAGATACAGAGTATCAAATATGTAAAATAACCAACAAAGCAGGCAGCTGTGTGTACAGTGGAGTTCTTACAGCTAAAGGTTGGAGTTCCAAAGTGAACTGTCTTGTTCTTCATGTGTGTTTTAGTGCCACCAAGCTTTGTAGCTGAGCCAGAGCCTCAGGCTGTTTAAGTCTACTGTACACTTCAGAAGCGTCTTTCAAGGAACACCTCCCTTTACAGTGAAATGGTTCAAGGATGACTCCGAACTCATAACTGGTCAATCATCATCATGATTGGACTGGAAGATTATTTTTCTATAGAGCTCTACTCAGTGGGGTCTTTGCAACATAGGATCTATTCTTGCCAAGTTAGCAATAAAGCAGGCACAGTGAAAAGTGCAGCAGAATTGTTGTTGACATGTTGGATGTCTCTTTTTTTGGGGTCCTCCACCACCACCAAATGAACTCCTCTTTTGTTTTCACAGCTCCTCTTTCTTTTCTATTTATTTTCCTTACAAGGTTAACTATGTTGTCTTCAACAGTTCAAGAGTAGTTTCATCTATCATCCAATCACCTGTTTGCATCCTCCTTATCTCCTATTGTTGGTTAAGTATTACTCTTGCTGAAGAGTAACCACTTTATATTTTTTTGGCTTTGCAGAACCTCCTCAGTTTGACCTGAAATTGCCTCCCACTACCTTTGTGAAGCAGTGCGATGGGCACCGTTTTGAATGCAAGGCTACCAGCGCACGTTCCCTGAAAATGTGCTGGTACAAAAATGACCAAAAGATAACAGATGGAGACAACTATAAAATAATGTTTGTTGACTCGACGGCATACCTTCAGCTGCGTACTGCAAGGTTTGAGGACAATGGAGTCTATACCTGTGAGGCTTATAATGATGCTAGCAGTGCAAGCTGCAGCACCATTCTCACAGTTCAAGGTCAGCTACTGAATGGATACCTTGCCTTTAATCCTCCCATTTTGTGATGTTGGATTTTTCTTTTTAAATTGTGTAGCATGAACGTGAAGGAATGACAATCCCCATGTTTTGATATTGCATCTTGCGTCTCTGTCTGTGCACAATAGTTATCTGGGAATCCTGTTTAAAATCACTCCTGCATGGAATTCAACAACACGACCACCTGTCCTCAGTCCAAAATCACATTTATTATTTGTCGGATAGCATGAATTTGAGTGGTACCTCTTTTCAGACACGTGTCTCTCCCTACCGTTGATGGAATGGCCTATACCTTTGACTGACCTTTGTCCTGTTCATTTCTGTGATCTTGGTATGAAATGACCTACAGTCCTATTGTAGCATGAACATGATTCCATTCTATCTTTAATTGTCTTCTTTCAACATCTGGATGGATTCTTCTAGCATGGACTGAACATGAGCATGACCTTCAGAGAATGTCTGCTCCCTGGAACTGCCCATGCCAAATTGCTTGTAGAGACGACTTACTTTCCCGTGAATATTATTTTTGTTAACATATCTCAATTATATTTTCTAGAGTCCCCATCCTTCCTTAAAACGCCAAACACAATGGAGGGTGTTAGAGGCAAAGATGTCAGTCTGTACTGTGAGATGTATGGCACTCCACCTTTCCAGGTTAACTGGTACAAAGACAAAATGCCATTAAAGGACAGCAGGAAATATAAGATGGTCAGTGAGGGCAGCTCTGCCACGCTTCACCTTATGAAACTGGAGACAGCTGATGCTGGTATTTATGAGTGCAGGGTGTCGAACAATGTAGGAAGTGAGACCTGCCGTACTACAGTTAGCCTAAAAGGTTAGTACAGCGTATTATCAGCAGACATTCTTCAAACAATTAGTTTTAATGCAATCACCACTACTCATCATTGTTTTTTCCATCACTATTCAGAACCACCAGCATTTGTCAAGAAACTGACTGACCAGTCATTGAGAGCTGGTCAGGAGCTGACGCTAATGGCAACAGTAAAAGGCTCTGAGCCCTTAACTGTGTCTTGGGTTCAGGACAAGGATCACATTCTCAGAGATGGTGACAACAGGAAAATTACCTTTGAGAACAATGTGGTCACCCTTATGGTCCCTAAGGCTGATTGCTCTACAGCTGGCAGATACACCTGCCAAGTGAGGAATGACTCTGGAATTGTGGAGTCTATCTCCCAAGTGACCGTTCTAGGTTTGTAACACTCCAAATTGAGCCTTATTACATTGCCACTAGTGAAAATGAGAGGAATAGCTTAATATGTTCTTCCTGAATTTCTAGAGCCCGCTGCTATTATGGATAGCCCTGAGTCTTTGAATGTGAAGTCAGGAGAGAATGCCGCTCTTGAAGTCACGGTATCTGGCTCACCAGAACTGAAAACCAAGTGGTTCAAGGATAACCAAGAGCTCTCTTCTGGTGCCAAGTATCAGATGTCCTTCTTAAAGAAGGTCGCTACCCTGAAGATACGGTCCGCTGACAAAGCTGATGCAGGAGAATACAAGTTAGAGATTAAAAATCACATTGGCACAGCGTCTTGCAAAACTAAACTCTCTGTCTCAGGTGGGTGGTCATTGTGTACATGCCTTTATTAAATTGAGACCCTGTTAATGTGCCATTAGTTCAGCAATACTATATCACATATTGTCTTTTACAACAGATAAGATGATTCCACCAACTTTCATAAGGAAGCTGAGAGACACCCATCTTGTTGTGGGTAAACCTGGTGAGATGGAGTGTAAGGTCACTGGCACTGCTCCTTTCACAACTTCCTGGTTCCGCAATGGCCAGGAGATCAAGAGTGGGCCAAGCTATGACATTAGCTGCAGTGATAATACTTGCAAAATGATAGTTCCAACTATCAAGTTGTCTGACTCTGGAAAATACACATGCAAAGCCATTAATGCTGTAGGAGCCAGTGAGACAAGCGCTTCAATGACTGTCATAGGTCAGTAGATATAAATAAAGTTGAGAAGATTACCGTATGTTTTTCTTAGCAAGGGATCTGGCTCATTACAGAAAGTTAACGTTTATCTTTCGACACTTTTTTGAACCCAGAACCGCCATCTTTCTTGGAAACCCCTGAGATGAGGGAAACACTGCCAGGCAAAAATGTCACTTTCTCAGCCAAAGTGAAAGGCAGCAACCCCCTGAAAGTCAAATGGTTCAGGGGAGCCAAGGAAATGCTGCATGGAATTGGCTGTGAGATTGCCCTGAAGAACGATGTAGCTACTCTGATGCTTCACAGGGTTGAGAAATCCCATGCTGGAGAGTACACATGCCAGATCATGAATGATGCAGGGAAGGAAAACTGCCCAGTTAACCTGTTTGTGAAAGGTTTGTTAATATGACAGTTTACATTTGAAAATCACTTACTCTTTTTTGAAACATCTGCCTGCTTTCAAAGTGAAAGATGTACCTAATCACGACATTACTTCTCTCAGAACCTGTCCATTTTGTGAAGAAGCTGAGGGACATTTCCTCTGAAAAAGGCAAGCCTCTGAGGCTTGAGGTGACATTTACTGGAACCCCCAAAGTAAATGTAACCTGGATGAAGGACAGTAAATTAATCTGGGCTTCCTATCAGTACAATGTGATCACCACAGACACCTCCTGCATTCTGGATGTTCTTAACTGCGACAGGATGGAAGCAGCTGGTAGATACTCTTGCGAAGTAGACAACGGAGTCGGAAGTGACAAATGCGAAGCACAAGTGTCAATTCTAGGTAAACTTGCTAACATACACATTGTTTTTAGTTTTGTAACTTCATTTGTAGTAAAAATTCATCATAATTTATTAATTCATAATTCAGTGTCTCTAGTTATACTAAACCACCATCATCTTTCACTTTAGAACGACCATACTTTGTTGAAAATATGGAGCCAATGGAGGTAACTATGGGCGATGGGGTTACCCTGAGATGCCGTATTGCGGGAACTCCGGATATCTCAGTAGCTTGGTTTAAAGCTGATGGAAAGCTGCGCAAATCCAACACCTGCTCAATGGACTTCTCGAACAGTGTTGCCACTTTGAAACTGAGCAAAACAACTAAGTTTGATCATGGCGAATATATCTGCAAGGCTGAGAACTGTGTTGGTTCAGTGTCAACCAGCTGTAATGTGACGGTGAAAGGTGATGCTTGTTTTCCTTCCTTCTTTTTTCTACCTTAATGCATCCTGCTTGGTTTGTCTGTTACATTTTAAAGGCACATTCTGTTCAACTGATCTATTCTATTCTCCATCCTTTCCCAAGAAACTTAGTAGCCAATCATCAGGATGTAGATCAGCCAGTAATTTTGGGCTATCATGTCGCTGGATCCTCTCCCATGGAGGTTTCCCAGCGTAAAGATGGTGGATAGTTGAAAAATGATGGACAATACTCATTTTCTTTTGCTGATAACACAGCTGTCCTAATGATCACCCATGGGGAAATAAGAAACGGAGGAACACACTTGTATAGCTTCAGATGTCATTGGAACCAAAATGCTTGATCTCAATTAGTTGAGATCACTGCATGATCTCCATTATTTGCCCGCTAACATAGCATAACATAGGCTACATGCAACTAACCCATCCATTACTCCTCTCAGAACCTGCGCGCTTTGTGAAAAAGCTGGAAGGCTTTTATTACAGACCTTTGACTCTCGAGTGCACATACATTGGTAGCCAGAGAGTGTATGTGACCTGGAAGAAGGACGGCAAACTAATCTGGGCGTCTTATCAGTACAATGTTAAGACCACTTATGACACCTGTGTCTTGGAAGTCCCCAACTGTGACAGAGAAGAGGCAGCTGGAAGATACACATGTGAAATTTCAAATGCATGAAAACATCCATGGATTCCTACGGATACAATTACTGCCAGTAGCATAGTCTTTCATCCTCTGCATGGACAGATTAGTGGTGTCCATGCATAACTGATTTCAATATTGCTCCTCTCAGAACCTGTGCAATTTGTCAAGAAAATGGAAGACATCTCCCACAAACTGGGTAAACCTTTTAGGCTTGAGTGCACGTACACTGGAAGCCAGAGGGCCTATGTCACCTGGAAGAAGGACGACAAGCTGATCTGGGCCTCTTACCAGTATAATGTTAAAACCACCAACTCCTCTTGCATTCTTGAGGTCCTCAACGGAGACAGATTTGAGGCAGCTGGAAAATATACATTTCCAATGCCGAAGGATCTGACACCTGTCATGCTCATGCACACTAATCACATTCCTTTCATCTTATTCCCCACGTGGTTGTAGTCACTAATGCTAACCTTCAGTGTGATTATTATTTGCTGTGGTCCTATGTCCTATGATCCTATGGTAAGGAATGGGATTTCATAACCTGATAGAGGTCCTTGATGACTTGGTCTCATGTTTGTTTGACAAGAGGTTTCATAGTCTGGTAGAGGCATTTTATGATAGGCGGGATGTTCTGTTGTGGTCTTGCATTTGTGTCTTTGAATTAGGTTTTGGTATTTCTATACTTATGTCTTATGTACTGTGCCTGTGTTTTTCCCTTGTGCAATGGTAAAGTTGCTGGTCCAGTGGCCTGGTGAATATCTTAGATTCAAATGTCTAACCATTGTCATGACGTGGCTTCATATTCTTTACTTTCTCCTTCACTAACAGAGCGCAAAGTCCCTCCAAACTTCACCAAGAGGCCCTCTGAGTCCATGGAAGATTCAGTTGGTAAGATGGTGAAGATGGAAGGTTGTGTGTCTGGCTCCCAGCCATTGACCATCACCTGGTACAAGGACAACCATGAAATCTACAGCTCGGACAAGTATGACATCGCCTTCAAGAGCGACATGGCTGTGCTATGTATCAGAGACACTGTGATCTCTGACAGTGGCATGTACTCTTGTGAGGCCACCAGTGAAGCTGGCAAAGCTTCATGTCAGGTGTCCCTCACCATCTCAGGTGTGTGTTTGAATGATATTGTCTCCTTGTTTAAAACATAGCATACAAGTACACACATTTATTTAGGTACATTCACTATTTGTGGCACACTCGGGGGAAAAGGGAGGGTCCACCGGGCCGGCAATAGCACAGCTAATGTCCACACAGCGATTTACCCGAAACAGCTCTTTATTTCCTGTTTCGGGGAGGGAATGGGTTAGCGTCCCATATACAGTACTCAATGTTCCAGGTGGGGTGGTCGTGGTCCAGTCCAGGGGTCAAGGCAGGAGAAGGGTAGTCAGACAGGCGATGGTCAAGCACAAGAAGGGTCCTCAGTCCGGTCCGTCACACGCTGCTCTTCGCTCGCTCTTACAGTCGCTCCCTCTTTCTCTACTACCTCCCATGGGTCACATACCTCTCTCTCCTTTTCTCTCCCTCTATTTAACCCTGCCGCT
>OMOT01088672.1:0-18006 GCA_900312575.1 Acanthochaenus luetkenii | reverse complement strand
TTAACCCTGCCGCTCTCTTCCTTCATTGGCCCTGCCCGATCCTCCTAATGGGCTCAGCTGTCTCGCATCTGCCGCTGATTGGGGCGGACGGCCATCTCTGGGCTATATATATTATATATATGACAAAAGTGTCTTCTGTATTTGACTTTTATTCATTGAATGCTGAACATTAAATGTGTTTTTATATTTTGTAGTACGTGCTCCCTTTATAATTCTATGCACAGGACTGTTCTTAACAGACAAATATCTTAACAAACAAATATCTTTAACTGTCCTGCTTCTTTCCCACCACTTCTTCAGAAACTGGCATGGGTCCAAAGTTTGATATCCCACTAAATCCAGTGACAGTGAATGAGGGGGACAAATTGAGCCTCAAATGCCACGTCTGTGGTTCTCCTCCTCTGAAGATCGAATGGATGAAGGACAGGAGGGAACTGAAATCCAGTGGAAAAAACAGAATAATGTATGTGGATGGCACGGCCTGTCTGGAGGTCAACCAGGCCTCCAAGACCGATGCAGGGGATTACCTCTGCAAGGCGAGCAATGCTACTGGCAGTGATTTCTGCAAGTCCAGGGTGACTGTGAAAGGTAACATAGTCTTATTCACATGGAAATGAGATCTTTATTTGAGATCGTTCTTTCATCAGATCTTTACCAGGACCGTTCATGGCACCACTTTTGTGTTTTGATATATCTTTATGTTGAGATATGATGTGTTTTCTGGTTCCAACTGTTCTGTCAATGTCCAACAATTTGGAAACCAATTTCCCCACAGAGACAATAAAGTCAGTAAATTAATAATGGATATTGGGGTTTTAAGCATTAATTGCTACCTGCTGAGGCTCTTGCAACAGAGGTTGTTTAGATTCCACTTTGTCACTTTCATATTGGAGAGTAGGAATACCTGTTGCCTCTTTTTATAATGAATGTACCGTAAATGAATTGTTAACTTGGCTCCCTGTCTTGTTTTTGTCTTGCTTGTTGTATACAATGATTTGCTTCCATGTAGCATGACACGTGTGCCGACTCTGTCTGTTTTTGACCTGTCTTCCTGTCTTGTTTCATCTTTACTTTTTCTTTTTTTCAAATTTCCCAAATGGGACATAGATGAAATACTAAGGCATTCATCTGTTTAAATTATTTCTCCTCAGACAAAGGAGCCAAAGCTGCCCCCACTGAGGCTGCAGCCCCAGCTGCCCCCACTCCAGTCACAAGGCTAGACAACCTGTTCTTCATTGAGGAACTCAAAAATGTCTCTGTCACAGAGAGTAAGTGCACTCTTAAAGAACTATCGATATGCCTTGCTATTGATGTGTTGAAGGTCTGTTTTTGCAAATACAGATGTGCTGCAAATGACATTCTTTTAAGAGAGTAGCATGAAGAAATTACATAAAATGCAGATCATAGAAGTAATTATGAATGACAGATCCATTGTCAAAAGTCCATGTGGAACTAATTTCAATCTCCTTTGTTTCTGCAGAGGGCACTGCCACCTTCATCGCAAAGATCGGAGGTGATCCCATTCCCAGTGTGAAATGGATGAAGGGCAAATGGAGGCAGATCACCCCTGGTGGTCGTATCTCTATGGAACGTAAGGGCCAGGAGGCCAAACTGGAGATTAGCGAAGTGACCAAATCTGACTCTGGCCAGTACAGATGTGTTGCTTCCAACAAACACGGAGAGATTGAATGCAGTGCTGATATTGAGGTCACGAAAATTGAGGAAGTTGAAGGAATAGAAGACTTCAGGGCTAAGCTGAAGAAGTAAGTGTTTTTGAACAAATCCACAAATGTTTCTCTGTACTATATTTTCAGCTTGATTCATTTCCAGATGCAGTCTTGAAGTATTTGTTTATCTAGTGAGGCAGTAGCATGAATGAGAGGGAAACAGTGAGGTGGACACCCAGGAGAGACGTATTGGTGGGATTTCATCCTATGGAATAATTGACAACCTGGTGGTCTTTTGGCAAGGATCTTTCCTTGCCAAACCTTCATTTACATTAGTTTCAAAGGAAATATTTTAGTGTCTCAAGGTTTACTGGCCTGGTTCCAAGGCTTTTCCACCCCACCAAAACAAAATTTTGGAGAGACACCTTAGGACTACGTCACTGTGTGTGGGCACTTCATGCTAACTTCTACATTTGTGCTCCCATGGCAAGGGTCCTCAATCACTGTACCATCTCTAAGCACTTGACACTGACTTGTATTTGGTATGTGGCAGGACTCCTTCCAAGCAGAAGAGTCCCAAGAAAGAGGGAGACATTGATGTTGTGGAGTTGCTGAGAGGTCACGAATCCAAAGACTATGAAAGGATCCTCCAGGAGCAACGAATTTACGACTACCGCGCAATTCTCCAGGCCATCGAGATCCTGAAGAAGGAGAAAGAGATGGAGACTGGAAGAGTGGTGAGAGAAAGAACATGATACATACATTATACTGAAACTGATGGGACACAGCAGGTTTGTTTTGGTTTGGACCACATTTCTGACTTTATTTTTCAGGTTATGGTTGGGTTTTGCTTTGAAAAACTGCTATTAGCAGGTTCAGGCTCACACAGTCAGGTTTGGGTCAGGCTGGGTGCAAATTTCTACAGATGAATGAAGTGATAATTGCAGATAAAATAAACATCTAGCTTGTATCTTGAAAAGGGCTCGAAGCTATGTTACAAAAAATGTGTAAATAGCTCTAAGAAGGATTAGAATCAGATTTCCCTCAACCACCTATTGGTCATTTGGAAAAATCTGATTCCAGTCCTTAGGCGTATTTAAGCTTGTGTTTAAATCTATGGCGGAGCCCTAGTATCTAGACAGGATTTTGATACATCTTTCGTCTGCAATTGGGTTTTTACAACAACCAGTAACAAGTAATGTTGTCCCCGTGAATGATGCAGGCACCCTTTGGGCCAAACAGTAACAAGTAAATAAACATTGTAGTACCCCCTTTAAGCCAATTACTGCAATTTTGAGATGCATAATTCCCTTTTAATTTTGTGGGTGACATATAGAAAATTAAATGAACATTGAAGCACCCCCTTAGGCCAAAGAGTGTAATTTCGAAAATGCTGGAATGGAGCAATGCCAACTTATCATTCCCTGAAGCTTCGTCAAAATCCAATCAGTGGCATCCAAGATATTGTGCATAACGGACCAATAGACAGACAAAAGACAGGGGCCTATCCATAGTTCCTCCCCCAATTGCATTGCCTTAACTAGCCTCTGTCCTACTGCAGGAAGTGGAGCATGGTGGCAGAGTTGAAGAGGAGGACATGGCCAGACTCATCCAACAGCTAGAGGGACGTGTTGGCTCAGAGGTACTCAATACCACCAACACATTAGTATAGTGCTATTATATTCCAATGAAAACACACCAAGTCTAACTTTCTTAGTCTATTTTTATATTCACATTGTAAACAAAGATCCCTCTGTATATATAAGCATTATTAGTATCATGGGATAGTCTTTGTATGTACATAACTGAACTATATGTATATACAGTATATGTGATACTTGCTACTATTATTATAATTAATTCAAACCTTTCTTGTATACAGAGTCCACTGAAGCTGTCGGCATTATGCATAACCTCTGAGCAGCAAGTTTTAATCAATCACCATTTATTAAATCCTGAAAATTATTTTAATTCACAGCCCGTTTCCGTGATGAAAGATATTACAGACCAGACTGCCACTGAGAGCCAGGCGGCCATGTTTGAGTGTCAGATCAAGATTAATTACCCAGAGATCACCTTGACCTGGTACAAGGGCACCCAGAAACTGGACAACAGTGACAAATATGACATTAGCATAGTGGGTGATCACCACTATCTGAAAATCAAAAACTGTGAGGCTAAAGACCAGGGCAACTACCGCGTGGTGTGTGGCCCTCATATCTCCAACGCCAAGCTCACTGTTTCAGGTAAGGCTCCATGTTCTAAATGTTCTGTCGTGTCAGATGGACATGTGTCTGTATTTGTAGTCTAACAAGATTTGATATCCCCCTTCTTCATTCCGTTATCAGGAGCTGATCCCAAGCCAGGTAGATAGCACTGCTCAAACTAACATGGCTCACGCAGTTGGTTTTATCTCTAGGACGTCACCTACTGATGTCTTGAACCTGTTGGTTTACTTGTATGTCATTATCTTTGTGGGGTTTTTTTCTTTCTGTTTGCTGTTCAATGTTCCATGTGTCCTCTGCATTTATCTTCAGTAAAGACTCAAATGTTCAAATAGTTATAATATGAATAACAGAAATAAAATAATCAACTTACAGTATATTCAAACTAATATGAATCTAATATTCTGAAACATGTTATCAGAAACTTAAATGATAACTCTAATTATCTGGTTTTAGCTGACCAAATTCAGTTCACCAAATGCATCCAAAGCATTGAGGTCAATGAGCTCCAGTCTGCAACGTTCGAGTGCGAGCTGTCCTTTGACAATGCCACTGTTACATGGTACAAAGATGCATGGGAGCTTAAAGAGAGCCCAAAATATAACTTCAGGACTGAGGGCCGACGACACTTTATGACCATCTGCAATGTAACTGCTGAGGATGAAGGTTTGTCAAGGAACAGCAATGTGACAGTTGAAAATTAAAATAGATTCATTAAAACAATATTTCACTTTGGAAAAACATTTAAACTGTTTAGGGCTGTAAGAGCAGTCAAGCTGTGGTGACCTCAGGATCCACTGTCACCACCGTCATGCAGGCTCTTTTCCACAGCTCTCAATATTATTAATTACAAACAGGCAAAACGACTTCTTGTTAAATAAAACCATGGATTGAGAATTAAATAATATGACCTCACTCACTGCCATGTTTGTATATGTTTTATAAATTATGTTTTTGGACTAGGATTACTAAACACAACTACATTACATTACATTTACATACAACTAACTGAATGGTGGTGATCAGGGGTTCCTATTGTAGTTAATACTGGTGGTTACCTGTACATCAATTCCTATAGAGGATTTTCTGTTAAAATGTCTTACCAAATTTAATTATCATATACATTCCTCAATGTTAATGGAATTAAATGACACTCAACAATGTCCCTACCCTCTCAGGCATTTACTCTGTGATAGCACAATTGGAGCCCATGGGAGAGGCTAAAAGCACAGCTGAACTTTACCTTTCAGGCAAAGGTCTGTACATCTATTATCCAGTCAGTGTTCCATAAAGTGAGTGCTATTTAATTATAACACTTAATCTTATTCTTTCACAGAAATTGTGTTAGGAATGGCTCCTCATGGTGAGTATTTTAAGAACAGACACCATAACTTAATGACAGTAAAACTGAACATGCCTTCAGGAACCACAGAGCCAATGAGTAAAGGAGCAAAAAGCCTACTTGTAGACCTATGGTCTGCTTTTGATGTTCTATGTCTACTTTTGAAGTTGGACCATAGGTTTAAAATGGGTTTCATGACCCTTTTTCAGTTTAAGCAGTGAATTTACAAGTTCTCATGCTGCAGCAGTATTAGTTTCACATAATGTAAGTAGGCATTACTCACTGATCAAAGTTTCAAAATAATTTTGACAAAGTTTATAAAGTTTACAAATATATGTGAGGTCTTACTGTCACAAAACATATAATGAATAATATTTTCACTGATTTATATATTAATTCAAGTTCTATGTATGGCTAAATCTTTAGATGTCCCAGACACATCAATTCAAGTACCAGATGCACCATCTATAGTTGCTTACAGAGGTAAGACTGGGACATTTGACCAGTTTACATAAAATCATATAGCCTTAAGTTGGTTCATTTCATTCACATATGTCTCACTTTTCTACCAAAAGATTCATCTGAATTGTATCACTACGAAGAGAGAACAGAAGTGAAAGGTATATAAACTTTGTGGGCTACAAAATCATAATGTTACTAATAACCATTGTCACTTGCCACTCTAATAATTCTTACCCTTGGATGGAATGTGAATCACAGAGTTGCTGCATTTCATCCATCTAAATTAAACCATTACTCCTCACCCTAATGATAGACCTAACATATCATCATCATCCTTAAACCATCATCCTAAATAATTGTGAGCATTTTAACTCATTCATGAATATCAATTCAACCATCATTACTCCTAATAACCCAGTTACCTCATATTCATCCTCTTTGAAGTTTTAATAAATATTTGTATGTTATAGCGGAATAAAGGTATGTAATGTTGTGCAATAACTCAATAATTAGCCTCTACAAGTATTTATTAAAGTGCATTAAATGTATTTTAAGTGTTACTAGACGGGTACAAATCAAACTAAAGATGTAGTGATTAAATATTTAGTGTTATTTCCTCTAACCATCAATTATCCTTTAATATGCTAGCTTATGAAAGTTGGACATGTCATGATGAAAGTGTATATCTTCAGTACTCTTCTGTCACAGGTATCAATATGATTTTGTTTTTGATGATATTCCCTTCAACAATACAATAACAATCATCACATTGCCTGCCTTTGTCTTCAACTCTGTTCTTATGTTCATTGTTTCTGTCCAGTGTCTGTTTTCATCTCTATTGATGTCATTTCCCATTATGTTTCTCTATTATCTGTATCTTTCCTCATTGGTCATTGTTTATTCGGTGTACACCCCTCCATCTCATCCGCGTTGTTTGTGACTTTTTTAATGTTAGTCGTTTAATGACATTTGTCTGAATTTTATCATCAGTCCTTATCAGTGAGCTGAGATGTTAGGGCATTTTCTAAGTTCACTTTTCTCCTTCACCAGAAGAGAGAGAACCTGTTGCTGTTGAAGAGATTATTGACAAGACACAAGTTGGAATGAGAGAAGAAATCCCCCAAGGTATAACGCTAAAGGCAGCTTTTGGCAGTTCAATAAATCGAATGGCTGTAATGTAACAAGCCAGCTGATCAGTATCAACCTACTAGATGCTTGTCTTTCCACTTGGTTTACATGTCGTCAAGTAAAACACTCCAGCCAACACGTGTCTACCAAATTCCAGTTACCTTTTCTATGCTCAAAGTTATAATCTTGTTTGTGTATTTGAATTGTCTCTTCTGTCTTGTGATTCATGTCTTTCACCCCTCTTAACCTGCTCTTGTGCAGAAATTGTTGAATTTTTGTGTTTCATGTTTTTTTACTCTTGTCAACCCCAACTTAATTCTCTTACGCCCTCACTAGAGCTTTCAGTAGATGGCAGAGTAGATAATAGAGCTTGACAGTAGTAGTCTAATAAATTATTTCTTTCTTGATCTTTGAAGTTCCTGAAGCTTACAGGAGACCAGAGGAGAAACACTCTGCCCCTCCACCTCCCACTCTAGTCAAAGGTATCCGCTTATACTTCTATTTTCATTCATATTCATGTTCCTCTGTAATTCCTTCTTTATGTACTTCTATCTTGTTGGTGTAACTCTGTCACTCTTTGTATGTGTTCAGAAGTGCTTCTTTTGTCATGTTGTGTGTCAACAAATTCTTTCTCTCTGTTTCTGTACTTAAAGTATTTGTGTCAAAATGTTTTCGATGTCAGCATTTGAAATAGAAATAGAAATAGTTGATAATGTTTTAAAGTATTAGAATCAAAGAAGCCAGAGCCCCAGGTCACTGTAGCTGCTCTGCCTCAGCAAGAGGAATGCCTGGCCCCAGAATGTAACGTCATTATAGTGTATGTTGTTTGTTATTGCTTATTTGCCTCTGTAGGTTTATTTTTTTTATTTTTTCTGTGTTTCTGAGACTGTTGATCTTAAATGTTGTCTTACATTCTTAATGCTTGGGAGACAACACACAAAAATGAAAGATGAAAACGTTTTTTTACATAGATGTTGAATTTTATTATTTATTTTTCAAATAATATTCTGAACCTCAGATGGCATATTCCCAACCAGAATCACAGAGGTATATCATGTTATATTTTTGGTCATTTTTAGCATGGATTTAGTATTTCTTATTTAATTTTGTTTTAGAACATTATGAACATTAGATTTCATATTCAGAAACAGAGTCCTGGAGAGGTATCCTATCCTTAAACAGACTATCATTAAATATAACTCTTTATACATATGTATAAAATCTCAGTTTGTGTGCATAATCAATCTTATCTTAAGTGACTGTCACAACTGATTTGTGTTTGTCGATGTTCTTAAATGTACTGGCTGTTGTTCTTACAATGCCTGTGAAGTAATTCACTAGAGAGCATTGCATTGCATTATTCACTGTCTGTCAGTCTGTTTGTTATATACATGTTCTTAGTTTTTTACTCTTTCTTTTAGCCCTAACTCTTGAACCTGTGTGTACTCTGTTTTGACTCACATTAATATTTCTCTGTTACCTTGAAGAACCCACAATATACACGGAACCTGAACCTGAACCAGAGATAGTGTCCATTCCCAGAAAGGTCACTATTGAACCCAAACCTACACCACAGCCTAAAATGGTTCCTGAGTCTAAAGTACCACCTCAGAAAACAGTGGCGCCTGAGCCACAAGTGGCCACATTTAGGCCTGAACCAGAACCACCAAAGGCTGAGCCTGCTCCCAAGAAAACACTAGAAGCTCCTCAACCTAGAGGTAAAGTAGCAAATGCTTTGCTTTACTACTGTTCCTCTGGCAAGGCAGCACATTAATTTGTCTTTAATGTGTTGTGTCTGTACTGCTGTATGTGTTTAACTGACAAGATTTGTTTATTTGTGTAAGTCTCGAATGTTCAGAGATGCTTGTAGTTTGGAAATTTTAAACCTACAATTATTTTAAATTCCTGAAGAGCACAGAGTTGAACCTACCAGGAAGCCCAAACCACCTCGTCAACTAACGACTCCACAGAAAGGTAGATGATCTTATAGTTCAGGGATCACAAACCCTTTTATGTTTTTGTTGAATGTTTGTCAGTGTAGTACTGCTTAGTCTTGTTTCTTTAATGCTAATCTCTTAAACTTAATCCGTTGTATAATCTAATTTAAAATTAACATAATCGAATGGATTTGGAGATGGCAATACATGATTTAGGTTGTTTGGCTACATCTTTCTATACAAACTAATTTATGTCATAGTTGATGGTCAATGTGCTGGAAGCATTTTTTCATCTCACACCCTTGGCTCTTAAATAAGCTGATGATAATGAGATGCACAGTAAAGTAAAGCTAGCTGGGTCTATTGACTTCATATGGATATCCCAAGGATCACATATGGGGTAAAACAACATTTTAATGTTCTCCTAAGTGCCAGCTGTTCCCAAGGCAGAGGAACCCATAGTTCAGCCAATTGCTGACAAGATCACTCCACCCAAGACTGAAGCTATTGCAACAAAAGGTACAGGAAATCTTCTTCTTTTTTTAAAATCTTTAAACTCTTTGCTATCTGGTGTCATGTGATAATATATATTATTCTATGTTGTGGGTCATATTATATGTTTTTTGTATTCAGATGGTATTTTTTAGCAAATATGTCTGTGCTAAGCACTCGTTAGAGTGTGGAATATTGATCTCAGAAGCCTTCGTGATCACCAGTAGGGTATTGAATATATCTGATGTTCTTTAAAGCGCCATCTGTAAGCAAGCTTGAAGAACCTGTAGTTCAACCAACTGCAGTCAAGGTTACTCCCTCCACAACAGAACTTCTTCCAACTAAAGGTATTGATAGTTGACCTTTTAAATTCTTGGGTTTTGCTGTCCTATTTCTTTTCTGTCTGTTATTGCATCTGTTTTTCTGACATTAGAGTAATGCTTCAGATGTCTTTTGTGATCTCTTAGGCACTAATTAAGAGTGTGGTTTGTTGACTCCATGTAAGTCTTACTGCTTACCTGTAGGTTAAACAATATATAATGATCTCTTAAGTGCTAGCTGTACCCAGACCAGAGGAACCTGTTGTTCAACCATCTGTACCCAAGATTATTCAACCCAAGACTGAAGCTATTCCAACTAAAGGTATTGCAAAGATGGTCTTGATAGGTAGTTTTGTTGTACTGTTTTGATTGATCTTTATATTGTTTTGTGTGTGGTATTTGATATATCTGTGTGAATATATCTTTCTTAATTTGAGCCTTTTTATGTACTTAGGGTATTACATGGTGATATACTTTTCTTTTAGTGTGCTAAGCACTCGTTAGAGTGTGATTTGAACATTTGGGTTTCTCTTACAGAATATAGTTAGCCACATAATCAGCTTATAAATGAATGTCCTTTTAAATTGTCCCAGAAACAAGGACATCTGAACCTGTCACGGAACCTCAAAGAAAACCACAGTTAACGTCTTGTGAGCCAGAAGCAGCAAGGTATTCCCTTGAATTGCCAAAGCATGTTCCTGAGGCAAAAAAGCCAATCCCGGAATCTCAAAAGTGTGCCTCTGAGGCAGTTAAGTCACTTCCAGTGGCCCCTAAGGAGCCAATATATGCCCCTGAAGAACCAAGCCAAGCTGTTCAAGTGCCATCACCAAATCCTGAGGTTCCAAAACATATACCAGAGACACTAAAGCCAGTTGCTGAGGCAGCAAAACCAGTATATGAGAAACCAAGACATGCTCCTGAAGTGTATGCCCCAGAAGAAATATCCCATGCTCCTCAAACAACAAAGCCAGTCCAAGAATCACATAAGTATGTTCCAGAGGCACCACAGCATGTTGAAGAAGCAATGAAGGTTCCAGAACCACCAAAGAAGGTTCCAGAAATGCCAAAGACCGTTCAAGAAGCACCAAAGAAGGTTCCAGAAGCACCAAAGAAGGTTTCAGAGGCACTAAAATCAGTACCAGAAGAACTGAACCTGGGCCACCAAACACCAACACCACCACAAGTTCCAGAAACACAAAAACGAATTCCTCAGGCTCAAAAGCCAACTCCTCAACTACAAGGTAGATATATCTGTAAAGATGATTAACCAGTTGTAGTAATTATTAAGTAGTTCCTTTGATCTTTCTGTTTACCCTCTTTATCTTTTATCCTGAGAACTTCTCATCTTAAGCAAATTCTTGAAGTTTTGTCCTGATGTTTGTGCTGTCATGTTTGTTTACTGTTTGCCATGCTGTGTCAATTTTCCAAAAAGTAAAACGGAGGGAGTTACCACAGGAAAAAACAGCAATAGCTAAACCAAAGCTGGAGCTGAGTACACCCACCAAAGGTATGCTCAAACTTACAAATGTTTCTCTGGCACTTTTAGAAATGTAGCGTACATTAGACATCACTGAAATATTTGTGTTTTTACACCTCTTTGATTTTTTTGTTCTGTGTTGCTTTCCTCTTGGCCACCGCTCCATGGTGAAAATCTTGAATCTTGGGTTATATCTTAAAAGTAATCCCAGTTCCCATGAAGACAGAGCTTAAGGAAACAACAGTAGTGGTTGAAGACAGAAAGGAGTCTTCTCTGAAGATGGGTCTCAGTGAGCGGATCTCTCTGGCAGAAGTTGGATACAGGCAAGAGGAAGTCAGGACATATGAAAGGAGAGTAGAGCATATGGAATCCAGTCTGGGAGAAGATATCTCTTTGAAAAGGGAGATAAGACATCAAAGGGTGATAGCAAAGGAGGAATTTCCTACATGGTACAGTGAAGATCAGCAGATTGAAGATACTCCAGATGAATATGCAGAAGATCTAGCTGAACAACTAGGGGATATTGAGTTAACATACACAGAAAATGAGGTTGACAAACCAGAGGACATCGAACCAATAGTTCCCTTCTCTCATGATGAAGAAGACAAAACTGAGGTCCTGGGGGAACACATTTCTACTTGGAGGTCTGTCTCTCCACCTCTGAAAGCTGTCTTTCCTCCAACCAAGAGAGATGTCACATCTCAACCCAAAACAGCTGTTCCAACAAAGAAAGACGTCTCTCATTCAAAGGCAGGAATTCCATCCAAGAAAGAAGTACTGACACCTAAGAAAACTATACAAGACAGTAAACTGAGAGAAGTTAAAGTTCCTATAACGTATACAAAGGAAATATCAGGTAGAGAGGACAGGTCATTTGTGCAGGCTGTTTCACAGGTAGAAGTTACTGAATCACATGTATTAGTGCATGGTGAAGGACATGTTACATATGAAAGAACTACTTCTCCAATGGAAGAGGCTGCCCCACCCAAAATAGTTACTCCAACTAAGCAAGCTGACTCTATTAGAGTGGAAGATTTTCCATCTCAGAGGTCCATTTCCCCCCCTACTGAGAAGGCTGTTTCAGCTCCAACCAAGAAAGATGTAGCTCATCTACCCAAAACAGCTATCGCAATGAGGAAAGAGGTTTCTCCTCCTAAGACAGCCATTCATCCCAAGAGAGAAGTAATAATACATAAAAAGATGGACTCTCCCACGAAACAAATTGCGCAATCCATAGAAGCTCTTGCAGTTGAAGAAAAACATATTCCTGAAGACATAGCACCTTTGCAGAAAGCTACATTTGTGTCAAGAGAAGTGTCTCTTGAGGAAGAAATTCTCCCAGCTATAAGAACTATTCCAACTATTAGGGAAGTGTCGCCAGACAATGTTCCACCACCTAAGAAAATAGTCTGTCTTGAGGAAGAATTTACACCATCAAAGGCAGCTGTATCACCATCAAAGGAAGATATATCTCCTGTGAGGACACATGTGTCTTCGCTTTCCAAAGGAGTTGTTCCTCCTGAAGAGGTGACTGCCCCTGAAGAAGTGACTCTACCCAAGAAAGCTATCCCTAAAAACAAAGTTGCGCCAACTGAAATATCTCTTCCTCACAAACAAGTTACCCCACAGAAGAAAGCTCTGCCCCCTAAGGAAGAAACTGTTCCATCCAAGAAAATTGTTTCTCCTCCATCCAAAGAAATTACCCCTGCTGAGGGTGTGGTGGCTTCCCCTAACCTGGAACCACCTAAAGAGGACAAAACTACCACAACCAAATATCTACCGCCAAGAGAATATGGAAAGAAAGCAAAGAAGGAAACACAGAGGATAGAACAGCAGATCCCTTGCAAAGGTATTCTTTGTTTTCTGAGCCACTCAGGTTCATATGATCACCATAAGATCGACCCCTCTTATAACTGAAATATAGAGATTTTAGATTAGCATCCCACTTTTACTATACTCATACTGCTGTCTTGCGATACAGTATTACCTATTGGTTGATCTATTTAATAGCAAAAATTATGCAATGGTGCACTCTAAAAATAACCTTATCACAGTATGCCTTGTTTGTGATTAACAACTGTTTCACATGTATGTGTATGTAGTGTATTTACATTTCTATGAGCCGTCTATTATCTGTTGTAATGTTTTTGTCAAAATGTGAACTGTTGTGTGTTGCTTCAAACGCAGAACACAGGATTTCTATTGAGTTCCTTGTTTCATTTTCAGATGATGTCACTCCTCTAAAAGGTATACCAAGTACTAAGCAGCCTTTTGGTTTATTAACATTTTTTTCATTTCTTTTTTGGTTGAGGTATTTTTTCTACACCACTTTCCAACCTTTCACTCATTTGGTCCTGTCACTCCCACCACTTGTCTGTTCTGTTGTCAGTTGAGAGCAATTCTTTCTTGTGTAAATCATCTTTCAAATCCTCACTTGTATTCTGTCCTATTGTCCGTGTGTTTGTTTCCCTGTTTTGTCATCGTTTTCTTTGTCATGACCTTGGCATCTTGTATTCCCAAGTGTCTCCTCCAGAGGAGAAGAAACCATCTCCACCAACACCAAAGCCTTCCCCTCCTCCTGCTGCGAAAGTCACAGCTCCTGCAGGTAGTTTCTTCAGTTTGTTGTATTTGTTGAAGTATCTGTTCCCTCTCTCTCTTTGAGTTTGCTGGCTGATCAAGAGTTAGCCATATTGTTTACATTTCTTCTGAATTTCCCATTTGTTTCCTCCTTGTCTATTTGTCTTCAGTCTTCAATGATTAGATCATCTTCTGTTGTATTGTCTTCAGTTCAACTGTTTGTCTCATACCATATCTTGACTGAGCATATTGTGTTCTTGGTCATGACATGACTTGGCATTTTGTATTCCCAAGTGTCTCCTCCAGAGGAGAAGAAGCAATCTCCACCAACACCAATGCCTTCACCTGCTCCTGCAGTGAAAGTCATTCCTCCTGCAGGTAGTTTCTTTGGTTTGGTTTTTGTTTTGAAATAATGGTTCTCTCTTTCTTTTACTATGCTTTTTGAACAAATCTCTGAGATTTGTAATCTTGTTTGGTTCTGATTTGTTACAATATTTTCCATCTTATCTGCCTCTCATTTGCTTGTTTTGTACTTTGTGTCTACTTTTAGTTGTTCTTTCATCTTTAACTAATTTTAACCTGTGTTCAATTGCTTAACTGTCTATTTCAGTGTGTTGTCAGGTTCATTTCTTTACTGAGCATGTTGTTGCTCTTGGTTGTGACCTTGGTATCTTGTATTCCCAAGTGTATCCTGTAGAGGAGAAGAAACCATCTCTACCGACATCAAAGCTTTCACCTCCTCCTGCTCCAGTAGAAAAAGTAATTCCTCCTGCAGGTAGTTTCTCTTTTTGTCATTTATGTTGTTTAACTTCATGTTTGTACTCCTCCCAAAATATTTGTTTAGTCTTAAAGATAGTCTGAACTCTTTCATTTTGTCTGTTTTATCTAAGTATCTGTCCACTCTTTTAGTAAGTAGCTTGTTGATCAAACCTTAGCCAGTACTGTAATCAAGTTGGCATTCTTGTAGCTAAAGTGTCACCTGTGGAGAAACCAGAGGCTGCACCGGTGGAGAAGAAACCCTCTCCACCAGCCACAAAGGCTGAACCTTCTCCTGTAACAGAGAAAGGCTCTCCACCTGAAGGTAACATCACTTCTGTAACTTTAATTAATGTTGCTCTCTTTAATGTCTGTCACTCGCCTTGAGCATTTCTTATGTGACTTACAGCTTCAGTCTTCATACAACCAATTGCAACTCTGATTTGAGAAATGCTTTTGTACTCGAATTCTGTCTAAATCTGTCAGTCTAATTGTTCGTATACATTATAATGTATTTAGCTACCCAGGGAAGTTTGTCATTGGTTCTTTAATATGAGTGTATTGTGAATTGCTGAAATGAAAATGAAAAGGAAACTGAATTATTTTGTAAATACATGCCACACTTCCTTATCTAACCGAAGTACCTGTTCATTTTCAAACACTAATAAACTTTATTTGTCTTTGTATCAGACTTTGCCTGTTTCCCTAATAGTGTTGGTATTGTTGTCTATACTAATATTGATTTCATTCAAATTCTTGCAGACAAGGGACCAGTTACAGCACCTGGACCAACTAAAGGTATACTATATAATTGCTTCATTATCAAAAAGAAGTACAATTCTATACATATTTCCTATATGAGTTCTAACCATTATAAAATAGGATGATTTTTTTTTACAGTATATGTGGCGTTTACATGTGCAATGGATGTGTTATTGTGACTCGGTATGTTAATTGCTTATGTGTAGAGTCGTATGTTATAAAATACAAATAAGAGGTAGAGTTTCCTATTTGTACGTGAATTTCATGTACAGTATATTTTATAAAAAGCATATTTACTACTTCAACCACAGAGCCACCTAGTAAGCAAAAGGGTAAGATTCCTGTTCAGGAGGCAAAGACACCTGAATCACCCAAGTTGAAGAGTAGGTCCACCGGAATAACCAAATACAAGGAACCAGATCCAGAAGTCATGAAGCTGAAGAAAGTTCCAGTGAAATCTCCAGAGCCTGAGAAGGAAGTCATAACTTATAAAGCAGAAGTGACAAGGCATTATGATTCAGAAATTATGGTTCATGGACTTTGTGATAGAGATGATAGAGAGATAATAACACTTGGAAGAACTGAACAAGTCTTCACTGCAGAGGAAGAGACAGTT
Organism: Acanthochaenus luetkenii; assembly: GCA_900312575.1. Classification (NCBI taxonomy): domain Eukaryota; kingdom Metazoa; phylum Chordata; class Actinopteri; order Beryciformes; family Stephanoberycidae; genus Acanthochaenus; species Acanthochaenus luetkenii. The sequence continues at coordinate 2,245 of OMOT01088672.1, read as the reverse complement.
CAGTTGGGCCATTTTGAGGAATCTGAAAGAGTTGAAGCTGTACGGAAAATGGAGAAAGAAGGATGGATGATAACGCCAAAATCACAGAAGGATGAGGAACATGTGGAGACAAGTTTCGATAAGAAGAAAACAAGTAAATTTCCAAAGGCTGATAAGCAGCAAGAATCAGTTAAACTGAAACTATTTGAAAAACCCATGAAATCAGAGGAAGAACCACAAAACATCAAGCTGAAAAGGGTGCCAACCAAGCCCAAAGAGCCTGAGAAGGAAGTCAAAACTCGTAAAGCAGAGGTGATGAGGCATCATGATACAGAATTGACACTTCACGGACTTCACGATAGAGATGATTGTGAAGTAATAACACTTGGAAGAACTGAACGAGTCTTCACTGCAGATGAAGAGGCATCTGATTTGGGCTATATGGTGGAAGCTGAAAGGCTGGAAGCAGAAGATGAGAAGACACGATGGACAAGAACTCCTGAAGTGCTGAAAGATGAAAAATCGGAACCGGATTTAGCTAAAAATAAAATAAAGAAATTGCGAAAGGAAGAGGAGGAGCAAGAAGTATTGAAACTGAAACTATTTGAAAAACCACGGAAACCGGTGGCAGCTGAGCCACCAAAAGATACTGAATTAACACCATTGAGGAGAAGTGAGACACCACAGAAAGATCAACCCACTGCTGCTACAAGACGACAAAAAGAGGAACACACTCCTCCTTCCACAACTCTAGACACAGCTCATTATGTTAATAAAGACCAGGAGGAGATTACGCAGAAGAAGCAGGTTGATGAAGTACCTAAAGATGAAGGGCCTCCAGATGCTTACAAGCTATGTGCCAAAGCTAAAATCATTTCCACACCAGATAAAGAGAGGGAGCAGGATGTATTGAAGCCTTTCATCAAGGTCCCTAAAGCTGAAGAAAAATCACCTGAGCAGAAAAGGAAGTCTGTGGAAACAAAAGCACCCTGCCAAACTCCAAGACATGAAACTGCTAAAGAGCCCAAGGAACAACAGAAAGTTGAAAGGACTGCAACACCTGAGAAGGAGGCTGAGGAAATTAAGGAGAAAGAGGAGCCAGCTGTTGCTGCCAAAAAGCCCAGTCCTCCAGGAAAAATAGCCCCAGTCAAGAAAGAAGAGACACCACAGAAAGATGCTGAGGAAAAAGGGAATGAAATAGCACAAAAACACACAAAGTTGAAGAAGAAAGATGTAGAACTCAAAAGGACTCCCTCACTTAGAGTGGGTAAAGAAAAGGAAAAAGAGGAAATAGCATTGAAGAATGTGGAGCAGCTCAAGAAGGTTGAGCTGAAAAAGACCCCATCACCTAAGGTTGAGAAGCCAACGCCTAAAGAACTGGAGTCAGTTCCTATTGAGAGAAAACCAAGTGCAGGAAAGGTCAAAAAGCTGCCTAGTGCAGTTTCACCAAAAGACTCCATTGAAGCTGTAAGTCTCAAAAAGGTCCCTAAGAAGCCATCACCAGAGGAGGAGAAGGCTACAGAACCAGCAATGCCTGATAAAGGGAAGATTCTCATGGTGAAGGAGGTCTCTCCTGGAGCTGTGCAGATGAGAAAGGTCTCCACCCAGCTGGAGGAGGAGGTATTTGAAGAAGATTATGAGACCCAAGTAAATGAAGGAGAGGAAGAGGAGATGGCCTGGGGCTGGGAGTTGGTTCCTCCAGAGGACTGGGAAGGTGAAGGGGAGGATGGGGCATTGGAGACTCCAGGCATGCCTGGCGGAAAACGAGGTGAGATGAAGGCCGCTGAACCCTCCAACTGATGACATGGGAACCCTTTCATTCCATCTAAGATGACTCATCTAATCTTCACCCAGTCCCCATTTAATAATTTGATCCATCTATCAGTCTATCCATCTACCATCCATGTATCCATTTATCCATCTGCCCATCTATCCATTAGCCATCAATCCTTTGTGATATTCTAATGTTGTCCATCATATAAACGTCTGTTTTCAATTGTGTTATTCATGTCAATGTCCATCATTCAATGGTGTTGAGTGTTCTTTTGCACCAGTGTTAATGTCATTTAGTAGAACATTTAGTTCTCTAAATCATCTTGTATCCATTTAGTTCTCTAAATCATCTTGTATCCATTTAGTTCTCTAAATCATCTTGTATCCATTTATGTCCCTTGGATCATCTTGTACCATTAATCATCCATCTGTCAAGATTCATTCACTCATTGCAGTATGTGCTGTGTTGACCTTTCAATGTGCTCATGTGACA